>CM071612.1:23469308-23524308 GCA_036365135.1 Miichthys miiuy
AAAGGTGGAAGAAACCTCAGGAAGAGCCACAGAGGAGGGATCCCTCTCCCAGGACGGACAGACGTGCAATAGATGTCACGTGTACAGAACAAGTCAACACAAACATATTGTACAATTACAATGAATGATAAAATGACCACAGTAGCAGATATGGTAGCAATAATGACAGTAATAATATGTGTAGTGGACGTTGCGCAGGATCACAGCAGCAGCCACGATCCACGAGAACCTGCTGGACGACAGAGCACAAAAACTCCGGGGAAGTTCGGTTAGTAGCATGCATTAATGAGACATGTATGTCCACTGATGGTGAGAGAGAAAGAGGGAGGAGAGGGGAGGGAGAGAGAGAGGGAGGGAGAGAGGGGAGGAGAGTCCCCGGCAGTCTAGTCCTATGGCAGCATAACTAAGGGATGACCTGAGCCAGCCCTAACTATAAGCTTTATCAAAAAGGAAAGTCTTATGTCTACTCTTAAAAGTGTTGACCGTGTCTGCCTCCCGAACCCGGAATAGTAGTTTGTTCCACAGAAGAGGAGCCTGATAGCTGAAAGCTCTGGCTCCCAATCTACTTTGGAAACTATAGGAACCACAAGGAACCCAGCATCCTGAGAGCGCAGTGTTCTAGAGGGGTAGTAGGGTACTATGAGCTCTTTTAGATATGATGGTGCCTGACCATGAAGAGCTTTGTAAGTAAGGAGAAGCATTTTAAATTCTATTCTAGATTTGATAGGTAGCCAATGCAAGGAAGCCAAAATGGGAGAGATGTGATCTCTGATCTTGGTTCCTGTCAGAACACGTGCAGCAGCATTCTGAATTAACTGCAAAGTCCTAAGAGACTTATTGGAGCAACCTGATAGCAAAGAGTTACAATAGTCCAGCCTAGAAGTAACAAATGCGTGGACTAGTTTTTCTGCATCCACTTGAGATACAATGTGTCTGATTTTGGCAATGTTACGTAAGTGGAAGAATGCAGTCCTCGAAATTTGTTTTATGTGGACATTAAAGGACAAATCCTGATCAAAAACAACTCCAAGATTCTTTACGGTGGAGCTGGAGGCCAGGGTGATCCGTCTAGAGTAACTAAGTCTCTAGAAAGAGAGTTTCTGAGGTGTTTCGGTCCAATTACAAGAACTTCAGTTTTGTCTGAATTTAACACTAGAAAATTGTAGGTCATCCAACTTTTTATATCCTTAAGGCATGCTTGGAGTTTAGTTAATTGATTTGTTTCATCAGGCTTGATCGATAAATATAATTGGGTGTCGTCAGCATAGCAATGAAAATTGATAGAGTGATTCCTAATAATGTTCCTAAAGGAAGCATATATAAACTAAATAGGAGTGGTCCTAGTACAGAACCTTGTGGGACTCCATGACAAACATTGGTATGCATGGAGAATTCATCATTGACGTGAACAAACTGAGATCGATCTAAGAAATACGACTTAAACCAGCTTAGGGCGGTTCCTTTGATGCCAATTTGAAGTTCCAGTCTCTGTAAGAGAATTAGATGGTCAATAGTGTCAAATGTGGCACTAAGATCTAACAGTACAAGTACAGAGATGAGTCCTTTGTCTGATGCCATTAGGAGGTCATTTGTCACTTTGACTAATGCGGTCTCTGTGCTATGATGCACTCTAAATCCTGACTGAAAATCTTCAAATAGACTATTGTTATGGAGAAAGTCACACAGCTGATTAGCTACAGCTTTCTCAAGTATCTTGGAGAGAAAGGGAAGGTTTGATATCGGTCTGTAGTTGGCTAAGACCTCTGGGTCTAGAGAGGGCTTTTTAAGGAGAGGTTTAATTACAGCTACCTTAAAGGACTGTGGTACATAACCTGATAATAAAGACAGATTAATCATATCCAATAAAGAAGGACTAACTAGAGGTAAAACATCCTTGAGCAGCCTGGTTGGGATGGGGTCTAGGAGACAGGTTGACGGCTTAGATGTAGAAATTATTGAAGTTATTTGATGAAGGTCGATGGGAGAAAAAGAGTCTAAATACATATCAGGTTTTACAGCTGTTTCCAAAGTTGCTGTATCAGAAAGCAGATCAAAGCCTGTTGAGGGCAGGAGGTGATGGATTTTATCTCTAATAGTTATAATTTTATCATTAAAGAAGCTCATGAAGTCATTACTACTTAGACCTAAAGGAATAGATGGCTCAATAGAGCTGTGATTCTCTGTTAGCCTGGCTACAGTGCTGAAGAGAAACCTGGGGTTGTTCTTATTCTCCTCTATTAATGAAGAGTAATAGGCTGCTCTGGCATTACGGAGAGCCTTCCTGTATGTTTTAAGATTATCTTGCCAAACTAGACGAGATTCTTCCAGTTTAGTGGCACGCCATTTGCGTTCAGATTTACGCGTCTCTTGCTTTAATTTACGAGTCTGCTGGCTATACCATGGTGCTAACCTCCTTTGTTTAATGGTCTTCTTTTTCAGAGGTGCAATAGAGTCTAGAGTTGTCCGTAAAGAGCCTGTAGTATTATCAACAAGATGATCTATTTGTGAAGGGCTAAAGGAAGCAGGCAGGTCCTCATTGCATGCTGGGACGCTGTCAGACATGGTGTACATGTCTCCTCTGGTACATCACCTCAACCAGAGGTGCCAGGAGTTGTTTGGTAAGGTGGAGGTGGATTACAGACCTCCTGTTCCTGCTGGTGATGAGCGGAATGGGTTGGAATATCTGTTCTCCCAGTTCTCAGAACCCTTCAGTGCTCGTGACCATTACGCTTAGATCAGAGAGGCGATTCAAGCAGCTGAGGATGAGGATGATTAAGTGGTAGCCGACATGGAAGAATTCCTGGAGGATGATGTGGGCTACAACTCTGACAGTGATGAGGACAATCTAACTCCACTGAGGAAGAATCTGCTTCTCACTGACCAGGTTGTGGCTTCTGAGCTTGATCCCTGTGTGGAGTAGAGGAGCTGAGCAAGGTTCTTGTAGAGATTGCCTTGGAGGAAGGAAATCTCACTGACTATGAGACAGAGAGTTATAAGAAGAAGAAGAAGAAGAAGAAGAAGAAGAAGAAGAAGAAGAAGAAGAGAGAGAGATACTTTTTATTAATCCTTCGAGGGGAAATTCTTTTTTTTTCCCACTCAGTTTTACATGCATTTTAACCCAAAATACACACGTTTATGTACACATGGTTCACATGCAAATGTGGAGAGAGAACTGGTGGAGTGATGGACAGCCACCCAGAGCAGCGCCGTGCGAGCAGTTGTGGGGGGTTTGGTGCCTTGCTAAAGGGCACCTTGGCAGTGCCCAGGAGGTGAACTGGCACCTCTCCAACTACCAGTCCACCACCATACTTTGTTCCATACTGGACTTGAACCGGTTGAACCCTCCGGTTGCCAAGCCAAGTCTCTATGGACTCTCTATGGACTGAACTACTGCCGCACCTGGAACAAGCCTGACCTCCAGCAATTTCACAGCCTGTACTCAGCACGGGATCCCGCAAAGTTGTCTTTGGTGCAAAAGCTGAACTTCAGCAAGTTCAGCACTGCCCAAAGAGCTCTGTTCTAACCACTTGTTAGCTTGAGAATTTTTCTACATGAGGAAGAAAGCAGTGTATACAGAAGTGGCACTGGACCTCAGGCTACAGTCAAACTGTACACCTATGCACTATGTGGCCAATCTGCTCAAGGACACCTCCAGAGAACATGTTGGCCAAACTTTGAAACATTCACATTTGAGCTCTCGCTGCGATGGTAATTATTTTTGCAGTCGTATTGCTTGGACATCCGTTATGTGAAGGGGAGACAATCTGGTGGCAGACACAGGGCCAGTTTTGCTATGGGCAATGTGGCGACGCCCAGGGCGCAATCTATGAGGCGCACGTGCGCCTGAAGAAAAAAAAAAACTCGCAAGTTTTCTATACCGCTCATTTCCACGTCAAGTTAGTGGAGTGGGTGCCCTCATTGTCACGTTCAACTTACTGCTGAGAGCCATACAGGTTGTGTGTGTGTCAGAAGAGGTCTGTTCAGTCACGTGACTCCGGTTGATTGACGGGCGAACCGATGGTGTTGGCAAATGTATAGTGGTTAATGATGTCGAGTTTTCATCATGGACCAAAGTAAAAGACCAAAGAAGCCATCAGGTGCCCAGTTCAGAAAACGAAGAAAAGAAGAAGAGGAGAAACGGGCAAAAGATAAAGGTATGCAGATTTCTGTGAGTGACGTGAGTGACGTGAGTGACAGTGGGCTATAGGCTATTTATTAGCCTCTTGCTAATATGTTGCTATTAGCCACAGACGATGACTGTATTTGCTCGTATTTAGTTTTGCTGAACTAGCAACTATTAGAATTGACATTATGTCATGCAACTAATTCCATCCATAGGCAGCCTAGTCTGGTTTGTGTTTGCAACACAACAAGTGCAAATTCACACAGACTTCCTGACTGTGGAATTTTTTATTACTGTACACTATATGCTAACTTAAACAACTTCTAATATACATTGACATGGCATTTTGTAAGCTACATGTGATATAGCTTTTTAAATCATTTGAAGTATGTTATGCTTAGTTTATAGGATGTTAAGAAATGTTAATGTCAGCACCATGTTCTATGGAGGGGTTGTGATGGTTCCCTGGTTTATTTATTACTTGTGTTTTTTCACTGCAGCAGGTACCTGAGCTGCAGCTGATGATGATAGATGATAGTAGATAGATGATGAGAGCGCATGTGTGTGTGTGGCCCAGGTGCCCTTCAGCTTTTCAATCAACACTACTATTACCTGTTCAGTGAGTTTGTGCTATTGTGTATGTATGGAGAGAGATTAAATTAAATAAAATTATATGATAACAGTAGACAAATTCATAAACAGTACAATAAAATAAATTGCAGGTGCTGCTCTGATGAAAAGTACATAAAATATTATCCAAAAATTATCTCCTTGGTCAATAGTAACATCATGAAGCAAATCTATATTAAGGAAACGTAAGAATGTTCAAATGGAATTGTGGTATAATCTAACTTTGTCAACATACACTTATAATATGGTGACACCACACATCAAGATGAATGAAATCACTGTGATACACAAAATGACATTTGTTCTCACAGTACATAGTGCAGTATACACAAATACATTTAATAATAAGAGAAATCAGAAAGAGGATAATGTCTTTCTTTTGGATATGTTTGCTTATGATTTTAGACTCAATAACAGCTATAACACAGTATAGACACAGGAGGGAGACACTCTCCACACTTTTGTCTACACTTCTGCAAATAGATTTGCACTTCTACATGGATGGTCCCAGGGCCCTGCACACTATCAGGCTTTGTGGGTCCCCCTGCTATTTGTTACAAAAGATGCCTTCTATATATAATAATTTGACCAATTTAATAAAAGGCAAAGTTTTCCAGTTTTTGGAAAAGGTATGTCCAGTCCATCCTGTTGAATGCTTTCTCACCATCAAGGGAAGACACTACAGTTGTGTCAGCTGCATTTCCAGCTTACCATATGAGACAAAGTAATCTGCAGAAATGTCCCATTTTTAATAAAGTCCACTCCTGTGTAGAAATCAAAGCGATTATATCAGTTTGCATAATGTCTGGAAGAGTTCCTCTGTACACACACACATCACCTTGTGATACCTGATTTGGTCTGATGATCTGGAATGCTTTTAAGTTAACGGTGTGCCTTCACAATTTGATTGGTAAAATTTCCTGCCCATTTGCTGCTGGGTTGTGGGGAGGTGCTGGGGTTCAGAAAATAACCTTTTTACTGACTGTCTTGCTACTCATGATCCCTCTCTTATTTTTAGTATCTATATCACTCGAACGCATCTGTCTCTTGGATCTGGTTACACAAAATGAACCAAGCCTCTGATGCCTGTTTTGTGTGATTTCATAAATAATCAGAGGAGCTATTGACATTGACACATATTGACACTGTTAAGATTTGACTACAGTATATCCAGTCCCCAAAGACAGAGAAAGAGGAAGGAATATACTAGACCCATGACTCCACATGACCATCAGCACCAGATTATCTATAACATCTATAACGTCTATAAAGCTCATCAAGTTTGTAGATGACACCTCATTAAACTTGACAGGAGGCTGTCTTCTTCCCCCCTCAAATTTGCCTGATGAGTTGCCCATGGAAACTTTGTTTTCCTTTGAGCCTTTATACGGGATGCTATATCTTATCTTTGTAATTTCTTGTCTAATCTGGAAAACCCATCTTTGGAGACTCTGAGATGGATAGGAGGGGGATCTGGGGATAGCTGTGACTGCAGAACGGTGGAGAAAAGCCTTAGAGGGGGTCCATACAGCCTCAATCTGTGCTTGGCATGGTCTCATTCAGTTCAGGGTGCTGAACCACCTTCATTTCTCTGTCTAAAATGTTCCCAGGTTCCCAGACTCTACCTGTGACAGATGTAGAGTATCACCTGCCTCCTAGCACACTCATTTTGACAATGTCCTAAACTATCCACTTATTGGAGCTGAATTTTTGGATTTTCGAATGTTGACCAAATGGTGATGTCATTGGACAGCATGTGTAATCTCTGTGGCTCTCACGCTGAATATATAAACCCTATGAAACCACATGAATTCCTTGCTCTCCCAGGAGAAGAAAATCACCAGCCACCTGTCAGCAAAATAAAAATAAAATAAAACAAAAATCACCTGAGGTCAGGTCAGTCTGGGTAGTCAAGCAGTAAAACCATGTACCAGCAGTTACCAAGAAAATCCATCTGCCATTCAAATGTATAATCATCCTAATCCTGCAAGTACCTTTCTGGAAGCTGGAGCCTGTATCTGCTCTTCCACTCTATTCTTCTCTGGCTGCAGTTTGTGAGAGACCCATCTGTTATAGCATTAAGTACTATCTTCTCTTCAGTTTGACATGCTTATCATTAAAATAAGTGCAAAAACAAATAAATTCCCATATTGTGCTCAGCATTTTCACTTTTATACTATTTGGCCAAAAGTATGTGGGCACACTTTTGCTGTGATGGAATGTAACTAATTTAATTTACTCAAGAAATGTCTTAATTTATACTTCTACTCCACTACATTTCAGAGGAACATTTATATGACAGATATACAGTAGTTATTAGTTACTTTAAACATTAAGGTTGTACAAAAACAGATATTGTTAAGATGAAAAACCTGTGGCTCCAAAATACTTGTGGCTTTTTTTTTAATTTACAGTAGTAGAGTCCACCATGCTTAACCACCAGGATTCTACAGTGGCCTGGAACAGACAAACTCTTGCTCTAGACAAGACATTTTGCATTTCTTGGCACTTTTCATTTCTCTAACCATAACCAACTTTGAATTGTCTAAACAGTTTCAGTTTCTAGTTTTATTTATCATATGTAGGCTAACAACAAGAAACAGAATCCAATAAATTCAAATTTTAAGTAAAAAGTGGAGTGATGTTACTAAATTATAACAAAATAAAAAAATAAAATGAAATATGTGCAAATGTACTATCTATGTAAGTGTACTTTAACAGAGAATACTATTAGGTACAAGTTTCTAAATAATATCCAGGATACATTGTGTGTCTTTTAAGTCCAAATTAATTAATTAGTTAATTTGTTCTTTTTAGGAGGCAGGGTTGGTGTAATGTTTGGGTGTCCACATAATTTATTCAACACGCTTTTGGCAGTGTAGTGATACTAAAGATACTTTAAGTTTATGATGCTTGTGCTGTGTCACCTTGTTCACACGTAGTGCTCTGATAATTAGAAGATTACAAATCACATGAGAGTAGAATGTTAATTTCTCTTTCCAGAAGAAATGTTAGACAGACAGTATGGCTGTTAAGCAGATTGGTGCAGACATACTGAAAGCAGTTTAATTAAAAGATTTAATTTTAGATAAAGTCAAGAGCAATGCTTGTACAGTAGCAACAAATATTACACGTACAGCTGAGAGCTGAGGTATTCTTTACAGTACAGTAGTCAGTGCCAGATCATTAGCATGAGACTACAACTTAAAAGTGTACAAATATCGATTAAAGCAGTCTTCTCACTAGTATTTATTTCTTGTTATCCAGAGTTATAGGAACACAGAACAAAAAGGAATGGAAAAGTGACTGGATTGGGAATTTTAAAGTCCAGCTGGAATTTCAAAGCTAGTTTTTTCTTTTTCTGTTTTAGTGCCAGCTGGTCATCTTGTCTCAAGATAAGATAACAAGATAGTTTGAAGGGAGTTTAACCAAGGACATGTAGGCATTCTGACATTTCTATTCTCTGTTGTTCACTCTCCTGCTGACAAAAAGACAGAGAAAACACTCTCTTGTGTTGTTGTGATTGAAAGACCTTGCGTTTGTTTGTTGCTGTCAAACTCTGAAACAACATGCTGGGGAATCTGGGGACTTTGATTCTTAAAATTTATTTAGATTATAGATATTCTTATAGATTAAGAATCCCTGAGGACTTGAACATCCACTGCTGTCAGATGTCCTGTTTGTCTTTTGTCTTGTTTTCTAAAAGGCTACTCATGCTGTGTTCAGCCAATTCAAACAAGAGACTTCATTAGCAACTATCAGTTTTCACAAATTACATGTTTAATAGGTCATTATTTTTAGGCTCTGCTTGGTGTAAGCACCACCAAACATCCACTCAGCTCCCCAGAAATGTCACTTTTTTTCGGGTCACTTACAACCTTTCAGACTATACCTTAAAGTAATTATGAATTCATTGTGTGATAAATCGTTTCTGTCTTTTGCACTAAGCCTGGTCAAACTGAATGGAAACTATTTAGCACAGAGGATTTGCAGTATTAAAAAGGATTGAATGAACAATGAACTGACAGAATGACTATAGAGCTGATTTAGTCAGACTGGAGGTCAGACTGTGTGGGTGGCAGGGCGGCATGATGGTCAGAGAGAGTCTTTCATAACTAATTTTACCCATAGATTGCATGTCTATCAACACCTGTGTGTCTCTGAGCAGAATGACCCTCAGCCACATCTTTTAAATAGCTGAAGACATTATATTAGTTTCAAGTAGACAGAAGGTCTCTGCTGCATGAAAGAAAGCTGAAAGAAACTTTTGATACTTTTTCAACACAATACATTTCTTTGGAAGTTCATGATGATTTCATGATTCATTAGCTCTGATGAAAGTTATCTCACCTCCTGACTTTTTTTCTCTATGGGTGTATTTCACTGGAGGGCCTAAATGACAGAATAGGTAGTCTGCCAGTGACTCACAAAAAGACATATATGACCATTGGTGAGTACCAGCAACAGGGGTATGTAAGTCATGTGATGGTTAGATGGTTTGAGTTTGGTTAGGGTTGTGCACCAAAACTACTTGAAGGAAAAAAAAACAGTTTAGGTTACTAAGCTGACTGACTTGACATGATTTTTGTTTTCACACACAACACAACATCCAGTGGGTGTCTTTTTTCACTTTTTTAAACTTCTCCTGTCATAATTACTATGGCCACTAGAGGTCACCGCCAAACAATAAACATAAATATGGGTCATAATAATAAGCCTTTAGTATAAATGACCTATACAAGTGTTTTCCTGGTGAGGACAGGCTGGACCTTCAACTGTACAGCCCAGCACTACAATGATCCTCTAGGATGCTCAGGGAGAAGGTTTTCATCAACCACCCCTTGACTTTACTCCACCACGGCTACCGGCATCTAGATTCTACAGGAATCCTGTCCTATCTCTTGTTTTCGTATGGACTTATGCTTAATGAAGATGTATCTTTGATAGAGCCCAATCGTCAGTCAAAGTCTTTCTCCTTTGCTACTTCAATAGATTTGTCTACATGCTTCACTTAATTGCTCCTTATTGACATGACATGGTTTGAATCCTATCTACAAAGAAGACATTGCGATTCTTCCAAGAAAAACAGCATTGGACTGCCTTGGTAGCTTAATGGTTACAGCCCATGCCACATAACTGCAACATCTAACTGTGGACGTTTTGCTGTCATATCCTCCTTTTTCTTCCCTAATTTACCGTCTGCTGTCGAACTGTGCAGTAAAGGTGAAAAAAAACAAAACAAACAAACAACAAAAAAAAACATGACAGCATCAGTGACAATATAGATTTATCTTGAAATCAAAAAAGCCCTTTAGCCTAAGTAATCAGGACGCTTGTCTGTTGGGGCACATACAGGTCAGGGTGGTTGGATGGGTTCACAAAACATTTACATAGGGCTTCTTTGACACGCTGCTGCTGTTTCCATCCTCAACATGAAAATGTTTTGATTTTTTTATGTACTTTAGAAGGTTTGTTGAAGGAGTCCAAACTCTAGTTCAGTATCCACATGCTTTAACAGCTCCTCTACCAGAGCGACATACAGTACCAGTGATTATATAAAAGCACCAAAATGGTTCTGGTCGAGTGCCTCCACAAAGAAAACAGTGGAGACTGGTGTCATCCAAAGTTTATCAGAGACAAACAGCAGCTACATTTTCAGCACACAATGGAAATAAAGTGAAAAATCAAGTGGCCTACTTTCAGTCAGGCGTAAACTAACTCCACCTTAACCTGCCTCCATTAAAAAATACAATCAGCTTTTACAGGTTTTTCTAGTACTAGAAACTATTTATGGAGCAATGTGTAATGACTAGCCACATGGTAAATGGTACGTAAATGGTCTATAGCTCCTTTCTAGTCTTCCAACCACTCAAAGCGCTTTACAGTACATATCTCATTCACCCATTCACACACATTCATACACTGATGGCATTAGCTGCCATGCAAGGTGCCAACTGCTCATCAGTTTAAGGAGCTAACCATTCATACACACTGATGGTGAAACCTTCGGGAGCAATTTGGGGTTCAGTATCTTGCCCAAGGACACTTCAACATGCAGACTGGAGGAGCTAGGGTTCAAACCACCGATCATCTGATTAGTGGATGACCCGCTCTACCTCCTGAGCCACAGTTTTCTAAAACTACAATTATTTACAATAACAGTTACAGTATGAATGCTGGATCATTGAGTTTATTCTTGCCAGTAACTGAACTGTCCAATGTCACAGTGATGTGACCCCAAAATAAACATAATGTTTAGTTTTGATTGCAATAAATGGATCAAAAAGATGCTGAAATAACCACATCATCATAGCAAATTGTAAAAAGTTTTAATTCTGACCACAAGCAAACAGAACAGAGTTCAAATGGATGAGGGCTATGCTACCTTAGTTCTTTGTAAAGCCAAGGTGGAATCAAGTACAAACACATTCTCACATGTTTACGAATTAATTTTCCTCCAAGCAATCTCCTCTGTTGTCCAGTCTCCATATAAATATAAAGTAGCATAGAGCTCTGTGTGCACACAGATGCCTACAAAACAACAATGGATGGCTACATCTCTGCAAACAGCGTAAGAAGTAAGACTGAAGATCAATCCACATTTTAATCATAGAAGTTTAAAAAAGTGGTATACCCACTGGTATTAGAGCAGAATTCAGGTTGAATGTTGTTTATTCCCTCAGGAAGCTCCCCCGGGTTACATAAGGTTCACTAGCTGTTTGTTGTCTCTGTCTCTGCTCTGTTCACTTTTTAGACCTTGTATCGGTGCTGAACAAGATTTTTTTTATTATACCTTTGCCACTTTTGATACTATTTGACATTGCATCTTATTATACTGTGTTGCCTTTCAGGCATAAATTCAAATAAACTTTTATTTTGAAAGGACTCTTGTTTGAAGGGCTGTTGGCTGAGAGGTTCCTGGTTCACAGGTTATTTTGGATATATTTTATCAGGAGTTTGACATTTCTGTGTTCAATTCCATGCATTCAACACAGTACACACCACAGAGGCAACGTCATGAGTGAATTATTTCATAATTTCATTTATAAGTTAATGATAAAAATATTATTTACATAAAGAAGGCATTTGATTTATTTGTATTTAAAACATTTTATTTACATGAGAAAAGCACATATTACAAAGCTAAATGGTGATTTTTTATTTTTCTGTTACAGTTTTTACTCTGACCTTGTAAAATGAGAGAAAGAGCCACAGTAAAGAGCAACTAAAGCTTACTACGACTCCGTCATGAATACACTGTAAAGGGTTATTTGTTCAGTAAAGTATTATTGCACTCGCCAGTAGGTGGCAGTGTAGGCTGTCTGTCGCCTTGAGCAGCAAGCCAGATATGAGGGGTATATGGTCGCATAGACCTCTTAAGTCCTTTCCTAAATACTTTTCAATGACCCTGATGGAAAACTTCATGAGGTCAAGGAAAGATGTGAAGGAGAATTCATACGGACTTAGGAAAAGACATCTGTGGTGCGACTGCACTTATAATAGTCATGTCATTATGGCAGATGTTATTAATCTGTGGTAAAAAGTTCAGAAGATGGACTACAAACATGTGACATACTTTTCCCTCTATGTTCTTACTGTTTAATAAAGTACGAGTATTATACGAGTAATACGAGTCAATATCTGTGCTCGGGTTGAATGAAAATCCTCACTGGGTAGCTGACTGTTTCTACATTCTGTGATAAGCTAGTCACAGCGTCCCTCTCCTACACACATACAGATGTATAGATGCATACTTCACACACTGAGTGTCTGACACTTTCTTGCTGTATTTCATAAAAAAAATAAAGGTAGTAGTGGTATAAATATTACAAATTAAGCTACACACACACACACATACACACACACACACAAACACTCCCCCCCCTCTGTCTCTCTCTTATTCACTCATACACACACACACACACACACACACACACACACACACACACACACACACACACACACTCTCCTGGTGTGAACCAAATAACTAAATAAATAAAAATCACACTGATCATAACAGACAAAATTAAAAGTTAAAAAAAGAAAGTTATGTTGAGTATGAAAACTCTTGTTCATTACATTTTACTTTATAATTGCAACTGCATGTGTTGTATTCATTGTTGCAAAACTTGTTCTGTAAATAGTTTGTTTGCTATCGTGATCAAAACCATTGATCTGAAGCTCAATGCTGATGCTGTCCTGTAAATAGTTTTCTAATCAGCAATAAATATAACAATTTCTGATCAACCCATATCAATTGCATGCTTAAGATAACGTACAGGTTAAAGCCCCGCCCATTCCAAGACAATTCGACCCACTTTTGTGTTAAATCCCGCCCTCCGAGTACAGATACAGATACAGATAATTCATATGGTTAACAGATACAGATACAGATACAGATAATGCTGTACTCGCTCATCCCTACTGTTTAATGCAGGATATATGAACATGGACAACGTGGTGAAAAATATGACTTCATTATCATCATCAAAATTTAAAATAATAAAGGAATATTGTCCACCTGTCACAAAAGTGAATTGAAGTATTTGTCATATTGAGAATGGTTGTTCATGCCTTACATCCTCACACCCTCCTGTCCACTCCCAGATATAAACATATTAGAAAGTTATGGCAAAAGATGGATGATTAATAAGAAACAGTAACTTCCATGATGATTTGCCAGACACTGGAACACACTAAATTTGATATTCATGTTTTATATATTAATTTGAATGGCCAAGATAATTCATAGCCCAAAGTTTTACACAACAGCAGACAGCAAACTCGAACACTTCTGTATGTCAAAGCAGCTCCACAGTCAACAACACATGTAGTGTTCTCACTCAGAGTGTAGCAACTCTGTTTCAACACTGAGTTAAACCGAGTCCAATGAAAACATGAGTCGTGGTGGAGTTGACCGTTTACTCAGTAGTCTTCAAAGGGTTTTTTTGTGGGCAAGTTTTTCCTCACTCGAACCGAGGGTCTAAGGACAGAGGGTGTCACTCCCTGTACAGATTGTAAAGCCCTCCGAGGCAAATGTACTTTGTGACTTTGGGCTATACAAATAAAATTTGATTTGATTTGATTTGACATTCGGTGAAAACTGTAAATACAACAAATATTGCACTTTAACCAACATAAAACATGAATTAACATAGTTACAGGCACAATGAATTACTGCAATCATCGTCAGCAGAACGTTTTTAAATGTGTAAATAATATAGACAAAATATTCTTTTTTTACTAACAAATAAAATATATATTCTAGCAGCTATCGCTATTTATGTTTTTTAACATCTTACACATGAAATGTATGCACTTAAGGCGTTGCCTGTACAATATCTCTCAGCGGATGGCTAGGATAACTTCAGAGCATGTCTGCCTCATTCTCAGTCCAAGGAGAAAAGGAACTAAACAGCAAGTCAACCAACCAAGTTTAGTAAGATAGATTTATCTCAAGCATATCTTCAGATGCACGTGGAACGTGAGTCACAGGAGCTGCTGACTATAGTGACACACAAAGGGACTGTACAGGTTCAGGGGTTCAGTGCTACCTGGATGACCTGCTCATCACAGGACCAGATGAGCAGTCGCACTTAAGGAATCTGGATGCAAAACTACAACGACTGGAGGAGTATGGTTCGAAAGTCCGGCAAGACCTTGGCTTGCTGACATACTATGCAAGATTTGTGTCTGGACAGTCAAATGTGAGACAGCTTTCAAAGACGTAAAGACGGCCTTCGGCAAATCTGAGGCTCTTGCCCACTTTGACCCCAAATTGCCACTTCAGCTGGCATGTGGTGCCTTACTTTATGGGGTGGGTGCAGTGGTGTCTCACATCATGCCATCTAGAGAAGAAGCATCAAGGACGCTAAGCAAAGCGAAAGCAATTACGCACAGATTGAGCGTGAGGCACTATCTATAGTGTTTGGAGTTTAAAAATTCCATCAGTATCTCTTCGCAGGAAATTCACGCTACTGACGGACCATCGACCTCTAACCTCCATCTTTGGTCCTCACACTGGCATTCCATTGCTGGCAGCCAGCCGTATGCAGTGATGGGCTCTACTGTTATCTGCCCACTAGTATGTGATCAAGTATAGGAAGTCAGACCAACATCGGAATGCTGACGGGCTCTCAAGACTCCCTTTGCCTGTCACACACTCTGAGCCCACACAAGCTGAGATATTTTACTTCAAGGATGAGCTGGCTGCTCCAGTCACCGCAGCTCATGTGAAGAAACACACGCACTGACCCATCATGTGAAGAAACACACGCACTGACCCAGTCTTGTCTGAGGTTATGGATATCACTCGGGGAAGAGGAGGAGAGATGACACCCAGCTTTAAGCCTTACCTGGTGAGACGAGATGAGCTTTAAGTCCAGTCTGGATGCTTATTGTGGGGCTACCGTATCATCATTCCACCACCTCTAAGAGAGAAAGTGCTTGCTGAGCTGCATACTGGACACTGTGGTGTGGTGCGGATGAAAGAAATTGCATGTAGGTATTTCTAGTGGCTGGGACTAGATGCTGCTACAGAGGAGAAAGCAAGGTCCTGCTCTGACTGCCAGAAATTGAGAAACCTCCCACAGCTGGCACCATTACATCCATGGGACTGGCCTGAAGAACCGTGGCAAACAGTCCACATAGACTTTGCTGGACTGCTGGAGAACCACATGTTCTTAGTGGTAATCAACGCTCATAGCAAATGGCCAGAGGTTGCTGTGATGAAGAGCAACTCTTCAGAGAAAACCACTGAAGAGCTAAGGTCTATCTTCAGCCATTTTGGTCTACCACAACAACTTGTCAGTGATAATGGCCCGCAGCTAGTGTCTGAAGAGTTCAAGACATTCATAGAAGAGAACGGTATTCAGCACATCAAGTCTGCGTCTTATCACCCAGCTACAAACGGGCTTGCTGAAAGATTTGTACAAACTATAAAGCAAGCTCTCAAATGCTCTCAAGGCACACAGTCCTCAACCGACGCCTCAGTGCATTTTTGTTGTTATACAGAAATACACCTCATGCTACAACAAGGGTGTCTCCTGCTTCGTATATGCTCAAGAGACAGCTCCAGACTCGACTTGATCTTCTGAGACCACAGAAGACTAAAGAGGTTGTTCACCTTCAACAGAGAGCTCAAATGGAAAGATGAGCTAAAGCAAAGTTCAGAAGTTTCACAGCTGGAGATAAAGTGTTTGCCTGGAACTACACCAGTGGTGTTAAGTGGACACCTGCAACAGTTGTTGCCAAAACAGGTCCTGTTTCATACACAGTGGAAACCAGTGATCATCTTATCTGGAGAAGACATGTCGATCAATTGCTCCACACTTCTGGTTCATGTGATGACTCATTTCAGGAACCATCTCTTGTTCCTGAGCTGGAGCAACATCAATCACCAGAAGTGCCGCAGAAGCATTCAGAACATTCTGAAATGGACAGTGTTCCAGGCACACCTAAGCCTGCTCAGGTGCCTATGCCAGGCCTCACCCCCAGCCCAGGACTCATTCAGTCCTCACCAAGAGACACATTGACCACAGGTCGTACTTACCCCAGAAGAAAGAGACGATCTCCTGACAGACTGCTATTGTAGTATAGTGACTAACCCATCACATTGGGGCAGAATAATCCCCAGGGTTCAGTCCGGATTGAGGTAGTCTACCCTCTCTCCGTAGTTAAGGCAAAAGTTCTATAGCCATAACATGTTAATTAAAAGTTCATTATAGATTGTGTATTTGAAGCAGAGACTTTAAATGAGAATGCAGAGCTAGTAAGATGTTTGACTTTTATTAAGGGAACATCAAAAATTTGCAGCAAGCAACACACACAACAAAAAAATGTACACCGGTACTCACGGTACGAAGTTTTAAAGTTAGTTCGTCAGTCAGTCAGAGTCGGACTTTGCTCCACTGGAACCGGCATCTCCCGACTCCTGAGACAGCTGATCCGACAGGTAAATAAACACATCCAACAGCCAATCGTGCTGACGGGACTTAATGTCGCTGTCACTCTTCTCCTCACGGACTCTCCTCCTGACTCTCCTTTTTTCTTCGTTCACCGGTGACTTGCACTCATACAAAATCCCTTCCTGGAGGACGGATTCAAACTGCGCGGTTATCGGTGCTTTATTTCCATTGGAGTAGGAGATGAATGTGGGTGGATGACGGAGGAAGCCATGAATGGAGGTGGGTTTTAATGGAAAGGTGTGTAGCAATGTGGTTCTGACTTCGCGGCGCTACACAACAATAAAGGCACAAAATTTATATGATATCTTAAATAATTTCCTACTGAATGGGATAGATGAAATCAATCTGAATTCCCCTTATGAAAGCTGTTTATTTTCTTATTATACTAGTTTAATTACTTATTTATATGTTTTCTTTTTTGTTTTCCTTCATTATGTCCGTTTTATTTTTTTATTTTATTCAATCTGCTCTTTCACTTTATGTTGAAGCATTTTGAGATATGTTGGATTAATGTCAGATGAAGAACTCTGACCTAAATCGTCGTGGGCTAAAATTTTTTGACTTTTCTTGAAGATAGGATTTAGAATTACGTTAAATTGAAATATTTTCTGACTTTTTGACACAAAAAGATTTTATTTTTTTTCAAACAAAGATTGTATTTGTCGTACTTAAACTTTTGTGATCCACTGGCTTTGGCAAGTTTTTATTCAGCTTTGTTTACCCTTGTTCATCTTTTACATCAACAGAACAGTTGTACAGTTACAATATGTTGGGAAGTTGCAATAAATATCAATGCAATATGTTCTATTTCCCTTTGTGTCGTGTCTCTCCTTGGTCTGTTAATATAACTGAAACTTTTTGAATTCAGTATTTACTAATCCATATGTGACAAGGCTACGAGGGTATTCTGTTTTACCTGGTAATTACAAACCAACAACACCACCTAGGGGAGTTTCACCCCCAGGAATTATTACAAAGGATCACCGATCTACGGGCAACCACTGGACACAAGTTCGAAAGACAAAAAAAAACAACACACCGATGACACCAAAGTGCACTACTGTACAGGAACGTGAAGGGACCCGCCACCACCGGGATCAGCCAAGCACTCACACCAGCTCCTGTAAAAAAAAAAGAAAGAGAGGCAACGCTTAGACAACACAATGCTGAAGTGGGGACTTATACATGCTACTATCCTGGTAACAGACTATGTGGGTCTGAGCACCCACACCAGGATCACTGGGTCTCCAAATATCTCACAGGCGCACACACACACACACACACACACACACACACAAAAGAGAAGAAAAAAAACAAACAAAAAAACACAGTTATTGATCACTAAAATGGCAACAGGGCCAGAAAAACCAGCCCAGACAGAACAGCAGTGGCAGACACTGCAGCGTGTAGAGGCCCGCTTTGGCAGGTGAGCCACTGGCGGGACGTGGAGGCTTCAGTGTTCCAGTGCAAAGGTGGTACACCACAACGCAGCAGCTTTAACTGCAATCAGAGGTGAAAGAGTCATATTTAAAACAGTGGGACAGGCACATGTACACAAAAACGGTAAACAATTGAGACAGCCTACTGTGGAAACTGAACACCACGCTCCCCCACTTCAAACCTCTGTCGGCAAATAGGCCGACACCATTGGCAGGATGGAGAGTCACAGCACACACCGTGTAGCCCGTGGACCGCCACTCACACACACACACCGCTTAAACAAAGCTTCCTCGGCCGCAACCTCCAGCCAGACAAATGGCCGACCCTACCACACGCAGAAAGCACATCAGCTTACCCCAAGAAGCCATAGATGCCCAACTATAAATCATATTGCTAAAAAAAAAAACGACGATAAAACGTACGACCTGGCAAGTTAAGCCTTCCTGGACCTTGCGACAGCCACGCCAACCACACCACGCTGGCGACCGCATGAGCCTGCCACCGGGAAAATACAGGAAGACACACCTGAGGCAAATGATCCTCTCCCACATATAATTTCCATGGCACCACCCCGTAATCAAATCAAAGGCGGATGACCGCTCACAGCCCGATGACACGCAGTGAGCAGGGAGCAGCGGTGGAAAGCCACACTGGCTTACTACACCCCAAAACCAAAAATAGAAGTGGACGGAGTCACTCTGCCACACATAACTACCGTGCTTATCAATGATGATTAAAACATTTGTAACTGTGTTTATAAACTACATACTAATGAGTATAATGAGTACATCAGCATAACAATGGAAATTAATGGAGTGATTCCTAATAATGTTCCCTAGAGGAAGCATATATAAACTGAATAGAAGTGGTCCTAGTACAGAACCATGTGGAACTCCGTGACAAACTTTGGTATGCATGGAGGAGTCATTATTGACGTAAACAAACTGAGATCAATACGACTTAAACCAGCTTAGGGCGGTTCCTTTGATGCCAATTTGATGTTCCAGTGTCTGTAAAAGAACTTGATGGTCAATGGTGTCAAATGCAGCACTAAGATCTAACAGGACAAGTACAGAGATGAGTCCTTTGTCTGATGCCATTAGGAGGTCATTTGTAACTTTGACTAATGCGGTCTCTGTGCTATGATGCACTCTAAATCCTGACTGAAAATCCTCAAATAAACTGTTCTGCTGATTAGCTACAGCTTTCTCAAGTATCTTAGAGAGAAAGGGAAGGTTTGATATCGGTCTGTAATTGGCTAAAACCTCTGGATCTAGAGTAGGCTTTTAAGAAGAGGTTTAATTACAGCTACCTTAAAGGACTGTGGTACATATCCCGATAATAAAGACAGATTAATCATATCCAATAAAGAAGGGCTAACTAGAGGTAAAACATCCTTGAGCAGCCTGGTTGGGATGGGGTCTAAGAGACAAGTTGACGGCTTAGATGAAGAAAAACAGTCTAAATATATGTAGTGGTATGGAGCACCACTGCCATATTGAACACAAGCTTCTGCTTCACCACGCCCTCTCTGGCTTATTAGCCAATCATTGTTCATGTCAAGGGGATAAAAGTATGCCGTGCACCTCCTCCTGACCTCTCGCTTCCTGCTTCTTCGGCCCGTCCACTTCCGGGTCGTTGTGTTCACCACTCACCTCAGAGCACAGGTAGGCGCACCTTAGCGTGCTGTTTGTGTACATTTGTCAGCGTTTCATTTAACTCAAACCGTAACTCCTTAATAGATCCAATGTCTCCATCGCGGTCGAGGCGATATACTGGGGTTGTTTACCGCCGTCGACCAGAGCATAGGTGAGTCATGGTGAGCTTCTGTTATTGTTTGCTGTTAGCCAGGTGTTAAGCTCCCTTTCCACTCCTCTCCCTCTAATAGTATGCTGGTCGCATGATATGTGGTGGCTGTCTCCCCCGCTACGCCAACCCTCTTCACCCCTCTCCCTCTTTGGAAGGGACACCAATTAACCGGACTGGGAACCGGAGTTTATGAACGCTTAGCTTTACTAAGTAAGGAGAGCCCTGAGTGATCACGGCTATTTAGCCACGGCTATTTTGTTACCGCTACCAGTCAGTTGCTGCTGCTTCGCTGATAGTCTGATACTGCTGCTTCGCTGGCTTGGTTCGGGGTCCTGTCGGCTTGCTTCTCTGGTCGGCTTGCTTTCTGCCGCTTACCCTGTCCTCGCTGCTGCTGCGTGGCGTGTGTGACGCTGCGAGCTCTGCTGGGACTCTCAGCCACTCGTACACTCGTGTAGTTTTGTTTATTTATTGTCTCATTAGTGGTCGAATTTCTTTTTGGTAAATTGTTTGTAGTTTGATTGTTTGGGCAACTTGTTTATTTTGGGAGTTTACTGTAATTATTTATTTTTTTTATTTGGGAGGGGAACTTCTCAATTTGAGCCCTCCTTTTGTGCTTAAAATGAATTATGATTAATTATGGTTAACTGTTGAATTAATATCCCTGGCCAGAGACTCTTTAATTTTCTTTTAATTCATTAGGATTGATTTAACTTGTTTCCTAGGGTTGAGACTGACTAAATATAATAGTATTGGTCCCACTAATTTGACAGTAGTAAAATTACACCAGTATATTAAGTTGATCCAACCCAAATAAAATAGGTTGGCCCAACAGAATTGCTTAATGCTGAAAAAAAGCCTTTTAATCACATGGAAATACTTTCCATGATTTAATTAAGGTCATTCAAAGATTACAATTTGAGTGTTAACACTTTAAGGTTTGCAGTGAATAGGAACTGAAAATAAGTTTCAACAAAGTCTACAGACTGCTTGGTGTCAAGGGTAGAAAGAAGAAACATAAGACAAACCATAGATATTGCCATAAAATTGTATTTTCCAAATTAGTCAATGACTAACAATGCACTGGTAGTAGTAGTATGTTTTACACAAGCAGCAACACAAAAATTGTTTCTGATAAACTGGTAAACACAGCACACTGCTTCCCCTTATTTTTGAAAGTGCCAAGAGAATAAATCACAGTACCTAGTACTTAATTAAAAAAAAAAAAAAGTTTCCTAAAAGATGATCTGAACTCCAAGATACTTTTTGGGAGTTGGATCCCATCTTTGCAGTCACATTCCCCTTTAAACATGTATCTAAAACATTTGCACAACACATTAAACTAAATGGTGAGCATTAAGAGAAACTACTCTCAAAGTCTACAGCCTGCTTAGTGTCAATGGTAGAAACATAAGAAACAGGTAGATGTTGCCATAAAATAGTTTTTCTTCAAATAGGCAACAATAGTGCAACAGTGTTTTGTTTTGTTTTTTAACTGGTAAAATAATACAGCACAATGCTTCCCCTGATCTGAACTCCAAGATACTGTTAACACAAAAATACAGTTTTTATTTTTTTTCTGACAAACTGATATAACTCATATACAGTACCAATCAAATGGATCAAATCAAATACTTAAAAAAAAAAAAAACAGCCTATAAAAACGAGTCTATTCCATGATGTTGCCTTGCTTTTGACCTTTGACCTGTTGGGAAATGACATGGACAATGCCTCCGCAGTCACATGCCCCTTAAACATTTGCACTTATTAAGTATTGCACCTGTATGTGCTGGTGAACACACAGAAACACAGGTTAACAAAAGACCATGTCCATACCACATTTAGGAGACATTTTTTAGTAGTCTCATCTGTAACAAAACAATTTACAAAGGGCAATGATTTTTCACTGATATACATTAGATCCTTTTTTTGTTTTTACAGTATTACCTTAATTCAAATAACCAAAACAAATGACCACAGTGTTTCCCATACATAGACCAACGTGTGGCAAATTATCGTTTTGTTCATTCGCTTCTGCATAGCGGTCTATCTCTGTCATTCTCGTTCACCCACACATGCACACACACAAAACAGTCAGCTGGAGGAGGGGGAGGGCTTGTGGTCGCAGACTGAGGGAGGCGGAGCAGAAAGGTAGTGTGTGGGGCAGTATTTGGCTCAGTTGGTAAATAAAAAAACAAAAACAAAAAAACATGAATCATCCTCTAAATCAATGTTAAAACTTTTCATTCTTTGATATTTATGACAATTGGCCTCCACAGCACAGGACTTGTGTCTTCTTGAGAATATTTTTGAAAGCTTGGCTTTTGTAAATGTGGATATGGTAAAGGACTTAATGAGTCAACAGACGCAAAGAACAATTACATGGTAGTTTTAAGCTATACGGGTCCTGGCATCTGCACAGGCACAACAGCACTGCTGCTGGAAAAAATCCTAGGGGAAACACAGAACTGGATTCAATCCAGGTCCCTGGAGGGCAACTTATGATGCCCAACGCATTGTGTATTATATTTAAAAGACACTGAGATCATGTACAAGTTTCCAGACAACATTAACATACCATGTATTCCTTGATCAGCTTCTCCGGATCTTCATTTAAGTATAGACACAAAGACCTTTGAGGACGCATTCTCGTCTAACGTCAATGCTGTCCATCTAAGTATGCAGATCAGAGAGAATATGCCAAAAAAACCCAAAAACATTAGGAGCACCATCTCAGATTCACAGTAAGTCACAACATGAAAGGCATTTAGAAACTAGAGTAATAGTGAATACAGTGGTTCTCTAAAGATTACATTGCTTTTTCATGTATGATGTGTACAATTTCAAACTGAAGCAAGCTCATACCTTTTCTTATGTAAATTTACCCCCTTCAGTTAAATCTATAAAAATGTACAGGAATTGATTTGAGTGTCCCTTATTTCGGATTTCAGGTTTTTCGTGAAGTTAAAAAACACAACAGCAGTACAGGTTGAACAGTTTCTCTTTTCCATTGTTATCATACCTGGGTTATGGGCACCATGATGCTCTTGATTTTTGTCCCCTGAGCGCCACCTTTCTTTGCATATGCCTTGAGCAGATTTGCAGAGTGCACATCCAGCTCAGAGAGGAACTTTGACTGCAGATGCATTGTTTCTCTTGAATTCGAACTCACCTGCAATTACAATAAAAAACAATGGTACTTTCATGTCAATGTCACATTTGATATGGCAGTTCAGGCCATTCAAGACATGCAAATGCATGATATGTGTATTTATCTTTCTCTATGTCTTTTCTATGGCACATACAGTCCAGTCTGAAAAAAAGTTTCAGAGAGAGACAGAGAGACTGACGGAGCAGAAAGACAGACATCTCACTTTGTTTTGTATTTATCTGTATTGTAGCACAGTGTATTAAATTGATATCAGTTTGTTCCATCACACATTCATTCACTTACCTCACGCACATGGAAGAGAGCCGGCCACCTTGTTTTGAAATCTGCTATCATTGGTGCCTCTCGAACTACCTCTTCTCTTCTGAGTGCAAAGGTGTTGTCCCTCATCTTCGCCACCTTGTCATCATTATTTTTTTTTTCTGTACTTCTGACAGTAGGGCCACTCTTGTCTTTTCTAGCGTCTCTGCTGTTTCACCTGTTGGATAGGCAGTGCAGTAATTCACTTCTGCTTTTTAGGCTTCTTAACACCATAGGCAGGATTGCATTTGCCATCAGGTTTGTGTTTCAGGGCATTCACTGCAACTTCTGGGCACCCGAGGCCCCTGAGCTTCTCAAATTCTGAGTCAGAGAGGTACACTTTGTACTGGATGATCGTTTCAGCTAAGCCATTAAGTGGCGGATTTTAGTTTTGTATCAGGATTCAACAAAGTTCCGGTAGCATTGGCCCTGTCCAGCTGTAGCTCAGTATCATAGAAGAACCTGGGAACCTGGAAGACCACAGGCCATGCAGACGACCTAGAGGAGGTGGACTCTGGAGAAGAAAGTGTCTGTATCAAATGAGCACCCAGATGAAAGGGATGAGGAGTCATCTGGAGAGCAGGAGGAGGCTGAAGCTGAGGAGGGAGGAGGCAAGTGCATCTGAAATAAAGATGACCTTAATGGTACCTTTGTCCTGAACATCCGATATTGACAGCAAATTGGTGAATTCATTCCCAAATTCCACATCCATGAATTGAAGCCTGAAAACCCTGAAAAGAAAGAAAGAAAGAAAGAAAGAAAGAAAGAAAGAAAGAAAGAAGTCTTTTCACACCACAACAGCTTGTGTCATTCTTCTGAGCTGATTTCACATGAGAGTCATGGAGTTCTTTTGTCCTGAGACTGAATTTACCTGACTTTACTTCTTTTGTTTGGATGTCTGTTCTTGTTCCTGTGCAAAATCAGCAGATATACCCACCAGAAAAGCTCTCATTAAAACCAGATAAACTGTGAGCTCCCAGGTTATCTGCTGCAACCAATTGAATCGTGCCTTTAAGACATCTGCCAAGCAATGGAACGAAAACTCCCTCTTGCTCCAGAGTTTTCATATCTTGAAGAAGAGGATGCATGATACGGTTATAACCAAACTTGTTCACATCCTCAGTTTTACACAAGACTGCCAAGTAAATTGAAGACAGTGATGAATGCGAGCCTGGAGGGAAATTATTTAAAGTCCAATAGATTCCACAAAGCTTGTGTTTCTTACGAGAAGTACCCAGAGGGTTGCAAATCTCAAAATCATCGATGTATAAACTTACTAAAATTCTCAACTCATCCCCTGACAGAAAACTGTTTTCCTGGAAGAATGAACCATCATGAGAAGATTTGTAAGTATGTTGCTCACCAGTCACCCTATAACTCTGCTGTGCTTTGTGGTTTTCAACTACCTTGTCTACAACATCTGTCCTGTCAAAGAGCTGCTGCAAAGACTTCAGTACAGGCACATACTGAAAACTCCTTTTTCCTTGGCATCAAGTATGTACTCGATGGGTTCTACAACCTTAAAGCTTTCTTTATAATACTGTTTGCGGAGATAAGATGTGCTCAGGGGACCACCCTTCCCTATGGCTTTGAGCAATAGGTTAGATGCGCAGAGAGCAGTGGCTACTTCTGTTATCACAGACTTATCAGTTGTGGGACTATGTTTCTGAAAAACACCTTCACGAATGTTAATGTAATATAATATAACATATAATATGTAATTTAGTGTAAAAAACAAAGAAAGAAAGATGCTACAATATGCTAAAAGATTCAGCCTTTTCTTTTTTATTATTACCACAAGGGGGGTGAAGCAACATCATCAAAAAACTGACAGCAGGAAAGTCATCTCAACACATGTCCTTTAAACCCCTTAGCAAGTCAACAATGTGCGAGGTATGTCAAAGAAATGAGCAGGCAGCACACCATGCATACAGCCAGGCAATGCTTCAACAGAACAGAAGCTATATATTAGTTAGGACTAGGCTACCTGCAGTGAGAGGGATTAGGTAGCCTTACATCCACATCTGTCATCATGATAAAATCGGATCTCCTTCTATGGTTCTTTATGAATATTTTGCTTTTTTACTCTTACAGTTTTATTGTTCTGACTCACAGTTAACGTCAGCTCAGGTGACCTGCAGGTTGTTGTTTCACTTCACTGCTCCAACGCTGCGCCCCGTGTGTGTCTTGTGTGTATACAGCACTGACACACACAGACACACACTCGTCGGGGACACACCGTCACGTATGAGACGTGTTACCGCAAAATAAACGACACAAGCAGCTCAGCGTTTTGACAGTCGGAGTTTTCTCCTCCGGTGCGAGGCTTCCAACACGTGACCCGATACAGGCGAATTGACCGGACCTCGGCGCTCCACACGTTCACTGTCACTTTAGCTGCCACTTCTAATTATTTCCTCCTCTTTTCCAACTTTAACCTTTCCTCCTTCTCTTTAGCTTTATCTGCTGCAGCTTAAACAAACCCACACACTCAGGACGTGTCAGGCGGCAGACTGACAGACTGCTGTCCCGGCAGTGGTAGATGTTCAGAAAGTACAGGAGTATAAGAATATCGTTGGTCCAGAATCTTAAAGGTACCCTGGTACCGACCAAGTAGGTACCGGGACCAAAAGTCCACAAGAAAGTAAAGACATACCGTACAGAAACTAGGAGCTTTTTTTCCCACCAGCAGCACAACTGTGTGATTAGCTGGCGGGCGGCTAACCTGCTTGTACTGTGACGGCTGCGCAGTAAATAAACACAAACGTTCATGCTTACTTGTAAAATACACAAAACAACGTGCACACAAATCCGCTGCAAAACACACTTCCCGGCAATTCACCTCAATTATTATTCCTCCCAGCGAGTTTTCCCATTTGTAATCATCAACACAGACATGATAGCAAAGAGGCACATCAAATCAAATCAAATCAAATCAAATTTTATTTGTATAGCCCAAAGTCACAAAGTACATTTGCCTCGGAGGGCTTTACAATCTGTACAGGAGTGACACCCTCTGTCCTTAGACCCTCGGTTCGAGTGAGGAAAAACTTGCCCACAAAAAACCCTTTTAACAGGGAAAAAAGGTGGAAGAAACCTCAGGAAGAGCCACAGAGGAGGGATCCCTCTCCCAGGACGGACAGACGTGCAATTGATGTCACATGTACAGAACAAGTCAACACAAACATATTGTACAATTACAATGAATGATAAAATGACAATGAATTACAATGAATGATAAAATGACCACAGTAGCAGATATGGTAGCAATAATGACAGTAATAATATATGTAGTGGAAGTTGCGCAGGATCACAGCAGCAGCCACGATCCACGAGAACCTGCTGGACGACAGAGCACAAAAACTCCGGGGAAGTTCGGTTAGTAGCATGTATTAATGAGACATGTATGTCCACTGATGGTGAGAGAGAAGAGGAGGAGAGAGGGGAGGAGAGGAGAGAGAGAGAGAGAGAGTCCCCGCAGTCTAGTCCTATGGCAGCATAACCAAGGGATGACCTGAGCCAGCCCTAACTATAAGCTTTATCAAAAAGGAAAGTCTTAAGTCTACTCTTAAAAGTGTTGACCGTGTCTGCCTCCCAAACCCAGAAGGGTAGTTTGTTCCACAGAAGAGGAGCCTGATAGCTGAAATCTCTGGCTCCCAATCTACTTTTGGAGACTATAGGAACCACAAGGAACCCAGCATCCTGAGAGCGCAGTGCCCTAGAGGGGTAGTAGGGTACTATGAGCTCTTTCAGATATGATGGTGCCTGACCATGAAGAGCTTTGTAAGTAAGGAGAAGAATTTTAAATTCTATTCTAGATTTGATAGGTAGCCAATGCAAGGAAGCCAAAATGGGAGAGATGTGATCTCTGATCTTGGTTCCTGTTAGAACACGTGCAGCAGCATTCTGAATTAACTGCAAAGTCCTAAGAAACTTACTGGAGCAACCTGATAGCAAAGAGTTACAATAGTCCAGCCTAGAAATAACAAATGCGTGGACTAGTTTTTCTGCATCCGCTTGAGACACAATGCGTCTGATTTTGGCGATGTTACGTAAGTGGAAAAAAGCAGTCCTCGAAATTTGTTTTATGTGGACATTAAAGGACAAGTCCTGATCAAAAACAACTCCAAGATTCTTTACGGTGGAGCTGGAGGCCAGGGTGATCCCGTCTAGAGTAACTAAGTCTCTAGAAAGAGAGTTTCTGAGGTGTTTTGGTCCAATTGCAAGAACTTCAGTTTTGTCTGAATTTAACATTAGAAAATTGTAGGTCATCCAACTTTTTATATCCTTAAGGCATGCTTGGAGTTTAGTTAATTGATTTGTTTCATCAGGCTTGATCGATAAATATAATTGGGTGTCGTCAGCATGAAAATTGATAGAGTGATTCCTAATAATGTTCCCTAATGGAAGCATATATAAACCAAATAGAAGTGGTCCTAGTACAGAACCTTGTGGGACTCCATGACAAACTTTGGTATGCATGGAGGATTCATCATTGACGTGAACAAACTGAGATCGATCTAAGAAATACGACTTAAACCAGCTTAGGCGGTTCCTTTGATTCAAATTTGATGTTCCAGTCTCTGTAAGAGAATTTGATGGTCAATGGTGTCAAATGCGGCACTAAGATCTAACAGTACAAGTACAGAGATGAGTCCTTTGTCTGATGCCATTAGGAGGTCATTTGTCACTTTGACTAACGCGGTCTCTGTGCTATGATGCACTCTAAATCCTGACTGAAAATCCTCAAATAGACTATTGGTATGGAGAAAGTCAGACATCTGATTTGCTACAGCTTTCTCAAGTATCTTAGAGAGAAAGGGAAGGTTTGATATCGGTCTGTAGTTGGCTAAGACCTCTGGGTCTAGAGAGGGCTTTTTAAGAAGAGGTTTAATTACAGCTACCTTAAAGGAATGTGGTACATAACCTGATGATAAAGACAGATTAATCATATCCGATAAAGAAGGACTAACTAGAGGTAAAACATACTTGAGCAGCCTGGTTGGGATGGGGTCTAAGAGACAGGTTGACGGCTTAGATGCAGAAACTATTGAAGTTATTTGATGAAGGTCGATAGGAGAAAAAGAGTTTAAATACATATCAGGTTTTACAGCTGTTTCCAAAGTTGCTGTATCAGAAAGCAGATCAAAGCCTGTTGAGGGCAAGAGATGATGGATTTTGTCTCTAATAGTTATAATTTTATCATTAAAGAAGCTCATGAAGTCATTACTACTTAGACCTAAAGGAATAGATAGGTTCAATAGAGCTGTGATTCTCTGTCAGCCTGGCTACAGTGCTGAAGAGAAACCTGGGATTGTTCTTATTCTCCTCTATTAATGAAGAGTAATAGGCTGCTCTGGCATTACGGAGAGCCTTCTGTATGTTTTGAGATTATCTTGCCAGACTAGACGAGATTCTTCCAGTTTAGTGGCACGCCATTTGCGTTCAGATTTACGCGTCTCTTGCTTTAATTTACGAGTCTGCTGGCTATACCATGGTGCTGACCTCCTTTGTTTAATTGTCTTCTTTTTCAGAGGTGCAATAGAGTCTAGAGTTTTCCGTAAAGAGCCTGTAGTACTATGAACAAAATGATCTATTTGTGAGGGGCTAAAGGAAGCAGACAGGTCCTCTGTTACATTGAGACATGGCATTGAATTCAATGCTGAAGGAATGACTTCCTTAAATTTGGCTACAGCACTATCAGATAAACATCTGCTGTAAGAGTTTCTGCAAAAAGGCTTATAGTAGGGATGCACCGAAAATTCGGCCACCAAAAATTTTCGGCCGAAAATGGCCCAAAAGTGCATTTTCGGTGTTCGGCCGAAAGACCTACATCACCGAAACAACACGGCCTTAACAGAATTGTGATGACACAAGCAGGAAGTGCAGCCAGCACACGGTTATCTGGGTAAGAGTCAATATGTCTGCAGTGTGGATGTATTTCAATATATCGGAAAAGACCCACGGATAGCAATTTGCAAAGCATGCAATGCTGAAATTTCAAGGGGTGTATCTGCAAAGAGTTTCTCAACGTCGGGTTTAATTTATCACCTCAAATGCAAACATCCCGATAGCCATTCGAATATGAGAAGAAGGCGGCACAGAAAAGGAAAGTCAATCCGAGCACGCCCACTCAGTCTGTGGCGGACATTTTTGAAAAGGCAAGAAAGTTTTCCAGTGATGGTGCCAAGGCAAAGGGCATTACTCAAAAGTCATGGAATTTATTGTCTTAGATGATCAGCCGTTCTCCGTCGTAGAAGATGTGAGATTTCGTAGGCTGATAGATCACATTGAACCCCGTTATACCATGCCAAGCAGACGGCATTTCTCAGATGTGTGTTTACGGAGCTGTTTAATGTTGTCGCAACTCATGTCCACGAGCTTATAGCACCAGATATTACAGCTATCAGTTTCACGACCGACATATGGAGCTCAGACGTCAGCCTCACCAGTATGCTCAGTCTAACCGCACAATGGATCGACGCAGATTCCAAGCTGCAAAAGATTCTGCTCCATTCACAAGAGTTTAGAGGGTCACACACAGCAGCAGCCATTTCTGATGCATTCGCCAAGATGTTCGACACCTGGCATATCGACCGATCTAAAGTGCATGCCGTAGTCAGTGACAATGCAAGAAATATGGCAAAAGCGATAGAAGAAAGCCAGCTAGGAATACGGTGCATGGCCCACACACTACATCTGGCAGTGAACGAGGGAGTGTTGTCTCAGCGCTGCGTAAAAGATGTATTGGCTATAGGCAGAAGAATTGTTGGCCACTTTAAACATTCTCAGCTGGCCTATTCCCGCTTACAGTCTATGCAAGATCAGTTTGGAACACCAATAAAACGGTTCCAACAAGATGTGAGTACACGCTGGAACAGTACTTTTTACATGCTGAAAAGCCTCTTTGCGCAAAGTCTTGGCTGCATACAGCGCAGATCACGAGCTCCCCGTGACATTCACTTCACACCAGTGGGTCTTAATAGAGAACATTCTCTCTCTTCTTGCCCCCTTTGAGCAGCTAACTAAAGAGATCAGCTCCTCTGATGCATCTGTAGCAGACGTTATTCCGTTAATTGCGGCACTAAAGCGTCTTCTAAGCAAAGAGGTTGAGACGGACCACGGAGTGAAAACAATGAAAAGTACACTCTTGGAGTCTGTGAACACACGTTTCACCGAGATCTATTCGGATCCTCTGCACTTCATCGCGACTGTACTTGATCCGCGTTATAAGGATCATTACTTGGATGTGGGAATAAAGCAGCGCGCACGAGAAATGATCCAGGCCACGATGGATGCGGACAACCCGCTCAGAGATGGACCGGCGCAGCGCAGGAGGAGAGCGGAGCGCAGAAAAAGGGCGCTCTCTGCACCAGATGTGGGGCATGCACCTTCGTTGTCTGATATGTTCAATGAGATCCTGCAAGAGAGTGCCCCAAATAATAGGTAGGCTATTCTATTCTGACTTATTATATGTGACTTATCAGATGATTTTATTTTTCTGCTAGACAGTTTTTATTTTATTTGATAAAAATGTTTATGCACTGGCCATTTTATCTTTCTCAAATGCCAGGCAGACAACAAGCTCAACCGCTCTCCAGTTAGATGGTTATCTGTCTGAAGTCCCCATCTCCAGAAGTGAGAACCCTCTTGCCTACTGGAGAAACAACCATGGCCGCTTTCTGACCTGGCAAAGATGGCACGCAAGTACTTGTCTGCTCCATGCACAAGCACTGACAGCGAGAGACTGTTCAGTGCTGCAGCTCATGTTCTTGATGAGAAGAGGAACAGACGTCACTGTGATAAAGCAGAGAAGCTACTCTTCATCAAGAAAAACTTGCCACTTTACCTCAAGAAGTAGAATGGGCGTGTGTCTAGTGTTAAAATATTTGTTTTCCACTTTGCACATCCGCAATTCTTGGTGCATTTATTGTTGTTAAAGGCCTACAGGCTATGGCAATCTTTTGTTTTGATACACTGTTATGTTGTAGGCCTGCAGAGAAAATATTATGTATATTATGTTATATCTTTCAGCAGTTGCACTTGTTCTGAATGCACTTTGTTGTAGAAGTCCTACAGAGAAATATTTAAAATGCACTTGACTTAAATACACTTTGTGTTTTTATGAGAGAACATATTTAATTTTATAATCTTTCAGCAGACCTTGCAGCAGTCAGTTATAGGTCAAGTTAAACATTTTGTTTTGAATTTTTATTTATATTGTGCATTGTTGTAATGTCAGTGCTAAATAAATATTTTCATACTACATACTAATTGATTTATTCTTTGAATTGCAATGCCTTGACTTTTGTGAGGTTAGTACACAGTCATAGCTATGAATGCAATGGTTCTAATAATTGACATAATCATTTCTTTAGGTGTTTCAGTTTTTGGTTTTCGGCCTTGGTTTCCTCATTTTTGGTTTTCGGTTTCGGCCAAGAATTTTCATTTCGGTGCATCGCTAGCTTATAGTCCAGTAGTATGAACTCAAAGGTTATTAAAAAATGGTCAGACAGAAGAGGATTCTGTGGAAAGACTATTAGATGATCAATTTCGATGCCATATGAGAGAACAAGGTCAAGAGTGTGGTTCAGACAATGAGTCGGTTTATTTACACTCTGACTGAAGCCAACTGAATCTAATAGAGAGATAAACGCAGTACTAAGACTATCATTGTGGTTGTCCACATGAATATTAAAATCACCTACAATAATTACTTTATCTGTTTTAAGGATCAAGCCTGATGAAAATTCTGCAAATTCAGATAAAAATTCAGAGTAAGGACCTGGAGCACGATATACTGTAACAAATAAAATTAGCTGCAATGTTTTCCAGGTTGGGTGAGTGAGGCTAAGAACAAGACTTCAAATGAATTATAATTTAGTTTAGGTTTAGGATTTATTAATAGACTTGAGTCAAATATGGCTCCAACTCCACCACCTCGACCGGTACTTCGAGGAATATGAGTATTACAATGACTGGGAGGAGTGGATTTATTTAAGCTAACATATTCATCCTCCTGCAGCCAGGTTTCAGTGAGACAAAACAAATCAATATCATAATCAGATATTAATTAATTGACTAAGACAGCTTTAGATGACAAGGACCTGATATTCAGGAGTCCACATTTAATTGTCTTATTTTGGACTGTTGGAGATGTTGATTTAATTTTTATTAAGTTTGTATGATGAACTCCTCTTCTGTTTGTTTTATCTTTAAATAATGTAGGTGGACGGGGGACAGACACAGTCTCTATACTAAAGGACTGGGTGGGCAGCTGCTCTAATGGAGGCGCAGAGAAGCATGTAAGACTGCAGCTCTGCTTCCTGGTCTCAACTCTGGGTTGTCACGGTTTTGGTCGACTAATAAACTTGGCCATGTTTCTAGATATGAGAGCTGCTCCATCCAAAGTGGGATGGATGCCGTCTCTCCTAATCAGACCAGGTTTTCCCCAGAAAGGTGTCCAATTATCTATGAAGCCCACATCGTTTGCTGGACACCACCTCGCAGAATTCCTCACTGCACAAAGAATCACAGAAGAGGGAAGAAGAGAACCTGAACCTGTGACAGTTCAACAACCAGTGATTAAAGGTTAAAGCCAACCAGTCTACCTAAATTCGCTGGGTTCAAGAGGAATTTCCACAGATGGAGAAGAGACTGGGAAAGCCTGCAAAGGCAGGGAGAGCGAACTGGCTCAGTGGAAGTGAATAAGTTCCAACTCCTTGACAGTATGGACGAGAGAATATGCAGAGACCTACGCCTATCTACATACAACAGTGCTGAAGACATATTTCGAGTGCTTCAAAATAGGTATGGAAATGAGGCAGCGATCGCCTTGGAAATAACTGAGGACCTGGAGAGGATCCTCCCTGTAAGGTCACACCAGCCAAGGAAGGTGATTGACTTAATTCAAGCTGTAGAAAAAGCCTTGAATGACCTCATCAAGCTTAAAAGCACTGGAGCCATCAAAAATCCCCTGGTGATCAGATCCATAGAGAGCAGAACAGCCAGACAATGTGAAGAGAGATTGGCTCACATTCATGGTCAATCCAAGAAACAGAGTCACACTTGACAACCACTTTGACAGCCTTCTCACATTCTAAAAGGAGGATATTCTAGAGAGACTAGACCAACTGGTTGTAGGTGAAAAATCTGAAAAGAAGCCTACTTACCTGGAGAAGAAGTATGCTTCCACAAAGTCCACAAGGAAAGGAGAATGTGTTGTCTGTGGGGATGAAAGGCACGGTGAGAAGATCTTCTTTTGCAAGAGGTTCAAAGAACTAAAGCCTAGCGAGAAGCTAATTGCTGTTGAAAAGCTGGGAGCATGCAGAAAATGCCTCATATGTCAGTCAGAGGAGGAGGAATGTGTGGACAAATACCTGTGCAGGAACAGAGACTGCAAGAGAGGAAACTCCTCAGACCACCATTTCTTTCTTTGCCTGAAGGGAGGATTCAAAGAGAAAGAAGTGTGAAAACCCAGCACCAGAAGGCAAGCATTCACGGAAGAACAAGAGAAATTAATATCTGAACTCACCCCAGTCATGGCAGAAAAATTCAGGAAGGCTTTCACCAACATGGCTGAAAAGACACACTGCACTGAAAAGAAACTATCTGGAGTGATGGACTCAAATACATGTGAGTTACCAGTTATTCTTATGCTTCTGGAAGTAACCACTAATGCAGGACAGAAAATTGGAACCCTTATTGACTTGGCGTCGGATACCAACTACATCACTCACAGAGCAGCCGGAAGGCTGAAGCTACGGAGTAAAAAGATCACGCTTGTTGTCCACGGAGGTGGAGGCACGGCCATGAAGGTAAAGACCAAAAGGTATTTACTCAAGGTGAGAGTCAAGACACCTAAAGGGACGGAGAAAGCTCATGAGCTTATCTGCTACGGCTTGGATGAAATTGCAAAAGTGCACAGAGTAATCAAACCACAACAGCTCAAGAAGTTCTTCCCTGAAACCAACCTGGAAGACCTTCAAAGACCAGAGCGTCTTGAGCTTCTCATCAGCCACCGTGAAGGAAGACTCGCTCCACAAAGAGTAAAGGTAGTAGGAGACCTCGTCCTTTGTTAGGGCCCTTTAGGGAAGACTGTTGGCGGAGCACATCCAGACCTCTGTGACGTAGTGGATATGGCACTGCACAATTCTGAGACTCACTTTGCACGATCGATAAGAACCACAGCAGTGAAGTATCAAGAAATTGCTGAGGAGCAAGAATTCAAAGCTGAAACCAAAGGCACAGATGCTGGCAGAGAGTTCTTAGACTGGTGGAAATGGGACAGCATTGGAGCAGCCTGCGAACCCATGTGTGGTGGATGCTGGTGCGACTGTCAACCAGGAGGCAAAGACATGACTTTGAGTGAGGAAAGAGAGCTGGAAATTATCAGACAAGGCCTCACCTATGTGAAAGTGGATGTTCACAGTCAGGAGCCTCACTGGGACACAAAGTATTCCTGGATTGGAGACCCAAGGTCCCTGCTCAACAACAGGAATGCAGTGGAAGCCACCTTTCTAAGGACGGAGAGACAGCTGAGAGAACCAGAGTGGCGTGCGGCATACACAACTCAAGACCATGAGATTGGTGGAGAGGAGAGCAGCAAAGAAACTCACCAAGGAGACCATCGGCAACTGGAAAGGACCAGTATGGTACGTCAGCCACTTGGTGGCACCAAACCCGCACTCCATTACAACACCTGTGCGACTGGTATGGAACAGCAGCCAGAAATTTAAAGGGCTCAGCATGAATGACCTCCTTCTGAAAGGGCCTGATGTCCTCAATCCCATCCGAGCAGTGCTACTAAGGTTCAGGAGAAGAGTCCATGCTGCCCTAGGTGACATCAAGAAAATGTGTGGCTTGAAGACCTGGAGATGCACCTCCACAGATTTCTCTGGAGAGACAGTGAGGATGGAGAAATTGAGGAATATGCCATCACCAGAGTCAACATTGGTGATCGACCAGCAGGGTGTATCACACAACTGGCCATGAGAGAGACAGCAAAGCTACCCATTTTCAATCACCTGGAGGAGGAGCGTAGGATCCTTGAAGAGGATTCCTATGTAGATGACATCCTGACATACTACAATGACCTGGAGAAACTAGAAAAAACACCAAAACAGATGAAGAAATCCTAAAGGCAGGTGGATTCTTCCTCAAGCCGTGGGTCCAGTCAGGCCAAAGTGGGAGGCAGAAGGATGCGGCAGAACATCCAGCATCTTCAGATAGAGTCTTCATTCTTCCCAAACAAATGAGAGATGGAGACAACAAAGCCCTTGGGGTGGGCTACCTGGTCGAATCAGACAAGCTGTACCTCATGACCTCAATTAACTTTTCAAAGAGAAAAAAGAAGATGAGAGTTAGCCAAAATCTCCTTGGAAAAGAGGTGAAGGAAAAAACTCCAAACCCACTGACTAGGAGACAACTGCTTAGCCAAGTAGCTAGCTTATATGACCCAATAGGCCTCACAACACCTGCCAAACAAAAGGGAGCTATCCTGGTCAGAAAAGCTTTTTAAGAAGCTGGAGGCAAATCTCTGGCATGAGAAACATGGGACAGATCTCTGTCTGAAAGACTGAGAGAAGAAGCTGCACTCACTGTAAGGGAGTGTGAAGATGCGCTTATTATTATTATATTATTACTGAAGGTTATCAACCTATTCTATTCTATTTAATTACATCATTTATTTATGCCTACTTAAATCATCAAACCCATCGTTAAAGAAATAAAAAAGGAAGAATAAGAAGAATTAAGTTGTCCCTTGCATCCTTCAAGGTTGATCAAGTATTTTTTTCAAGTTTGGGCAGAGTTGTGGTTCCAAAAACACACAGAACTTGACATGTGGGTCAGTGACAAATAAGAGTTTGCATTATGAGCAATTAAAAAATGTTTTAATAAATAGTTTTAAAAGCTTCCATCAGGTTTGCAAAAATGTATATTTTGTATTTCTGTTGGTTTCATCTAATTTCAAATAGCTTTTGAACTATTTTTTACAAAACGGAAGACTGATTGCCCCTGAAAATGTCAAGTGGTCCACAACAAAAGGAGAACTATTAACTATTTATTTCCACCTAGAGTGTATGCAAGTGTACCTATAAAAACAGTTACTTGATTTTAATATATCACTTGAAAATAGATTTTATTAGGATTATTTTAAAATAAAATTGTATGTGTTTTTGCAATATAGAGCAGGACAAATTCTGAAAACCCTTGCCGTTTTCTAAATAACATTTGACAAATTACGTATAAACAGTTAAAAAATATGTTAGCACATTGCAATAGAGGATTACATCTTATTCCCCATGAATTTTCCTGTAAATTATAACATTTTTATGAAAAATACTGGTTACACCAACTGACACTGGTTTGTGTCAATTGGTGTAACCAATATTTTTCATCTGAAAATCAAGCATGACAGTCAACAAGGTCCATTGAACTTGTTTTTTATTATTTTCGATGAAGAAAAAACATCGACAACAAGAATTGGGTGTTTTATATTAATTTAAGAATTAGTTTCGGAAACAAACATGGCAACAAAAATCATTTAAACTTCTGTTCTTTTATGAAATCTTTAAAAAAAAAAAAAAAAATCCAAAAAGCATGTGAACTTATGTTCTTTTATAAATTCATTTAAGAAACATATAAAAAGCATGTGAACTCATGTTCTTTTTTAATTAATTTAAGAAACAAACATACAAAAAACATGTCAACTCATGTCTGTGTCGTGTGTGTGACAGAACACATGAATTTTCAGGCTGTGTGTGCTTGGAAATGTTTCCAGTCGTCGGTCATTAGTTTTGAATGACGTGAGTTCAAAGGTTCTGGCTCAGAGATTTTGTGCAGCACATCAGATTCATAATAGAATAAGATGTCAGGTGAATGAGGCCAGGTGAAGACGTTCTTCTCACCCAGCTGTTGCATGCAGCTCACTTCGACTTCTTCACCCACCACCTGGATGACCTGTCCCACGAAAGGCTTACTTTCATATCTCACCAGAATGAACTTGCCTTTCAGATCCTGCTGACAGTTGGTGGATGGGAGATCTTCTGATAGATTACGGAAATCTGCTGGGCTTGGCTCATAGCACTTGCAGATAAGAGGTCTTGCACAGAAACATGATATTTCCCTCCACTGAATCACTGCTGGCTCTTCAGAGGTCACTTGATGGATTTTCAGTGTACCTTTTACTGCTGGGACATTTGTTGGGACTGATTCATCGTACTTGACAATGTCTTCCTCGGATATCCAAAAGTACTTGATGCTTGAGGGCTGATCCTTCAGCAAGTTGTAAAGTTCCTCAATTGTTTGCAAGTCGGCGCCTCTTTGGACTGCTGTGTCTGCACACGCTTGATAGCCCCTCCCACTCCATCAGGAGCTCCTTTCCCATGTGATTTCTCACTGAAATTCCAAGTGACCCTTTGAAACCCACTCAGAAAAGGCACTGTGCTGAGAAGAAAAAAGTTTTTCTTGTTCCTGTATTGGGGTCACTGGTCCATCACTTATAATGTAAAGTGGTGGGTGTGTTAGATTTTCCTATGGCATCCTTCAATACAGGCTCCATGTGAGCCCATACAGCACGGTCATCATGGCGGGGAGAAGCAAAGGGAGTGGCATAGGAAAAGGATGATGAGGCTGTATACACCAAGTCAAGTCAAGTCAAGTCAATTTTAATTATATAGCACATTTAAAAACAACAGAAGTTGACCCAAAGTGCTTTACAGTCAGAGCGGATCGCAAGGATAAAATAAATAAATAAATAAATAAATTTTAAAAAAAGTAGACAAAGTCATTAATAGTGCAGGCTCAGACTGAGCTAAAAGCAAGATCATAGAAGTAAGATTTTAAACTGGATTTAAAATTGTAAATAGTGGGGCAGGACTTTATGTTATGGGGTAGGCTATTCCAGAGCTTGGGGGCAGCAACAGAGAAGGCACGGTCGCTTTTAGTCTACACACGTGTGGATTGTAACCTGCTTGCGACTGCCCCCAAAGTGGAATGCCTGAATTTCACTGCTGAGCTTACAGCCATAGTTCTCAGAGAAGTCTACGTGAATGCAGATCCTCCTCCCGTAGTGTTTCTTTCAGCTCTCTGAGTGTTTTGACCTGGTGGAGCCAGTTGAATTGTTGCTTAGCTAGAGAGTCCAGCAGATCGTCACACTTTCCACTTTGTTATTGTTATTATTATTGTCATTATATTATATATAGCTTAATGTTGAAAGTGAATGGAATACAAATATGTGTTAATTATGCATTTAATATATTAAACCTAAACATTTCAAAAATATTAAAGCAAAATAATTATTTTATCTTAACATTGCAAAGCTTTGATAATTAAGTTGTGGATAAATTGCCACTTTTTTCTAAGAAATATAACACTTAACACTCAAATAGTTATATTATTATTATTGTCATTATATTATATATAGCTTAATGTTGAAAGTGCTTAATAATGATTTAATAGCTTAATGTTATGTATTAATATTATTAACAAAAGATAACTATATGTAAGTTATTGAACTTTTGCCGAATTTTTGTAACGGTAACGTCACTCACCGCTCCGCGCGCAAAACTTTAAAATCCTGAAGTCGGTGTCCCAGAACACAAAACACAGATAATAACACAATTTTGCAACAGCATGGCAAAAAAATGTGCTTTGTTGTGCAGGTTTTTTGATAAATATAATGTTTTTCCTCCTTTGTTCGCTCCGTTGCAGCCTTCGCTAAGGTCCAGCCATCTTGAATTTTCTTGATACGTGCCCTGATTGGTTGGGTATAGTGACGTCAGACGTCACGTCCCCTCACGTACGCCTGTTAATTTAGATGTTTCAAGTTAAGTGACAGTGTTCACTTGGACGTACTAAGCCCTGTGAAATCAAAACAAGATTATTCATTAAGAATACTTAATGTTTCAGTGTCGGGTAAACTAATTAGCCCACTTTGATTTAGTTGCCTGCAATAGTTATGAGTTTGTAGTACTGTTCGGGTTTACAGTGCAGCATCTTTACATTATTGTTAAAGGTTTTAAGTCTGCAGACTCTGGTCAGCACAGAATAATCCACTATAAACCAAAATGGAAAATGACTCCTTAAACATTCAGAAGCAGCTCAAACCAAATTGTTCCTTTATCTTTGTCCTGGCTGACGTGTGGCTGTCTTTTACATGCCCACTGCTACTTCTGTGATTGAGACATGATTCATGACTCTTGGGTATGACATTGTCACACAGAGGCCTAAAAAAGAGGCTGGGGCTTAAGGTGTGTCACTGCCAAGCCCCAATTTAAGCTCCAGCCTCTTTTTTTAGGCCTCTGCCTGAAAATGACGGACCCAAAATTAATAGAGAGAGTTAGGGTTAGGGTCCCTGGATTGGGGGACCCTGGGGCATAATACATTAATACAAGTGTGTTAAATTATAGCTTTGACATTTTTTAAGTGATTGGAAGGAAGAATATTTATAATATGGAAAAAGTTGACACGCATCAGACACATTTTCTTTGTGTTTGTTATTAGGTTGAAGGCTGTAAACATGTAACATGTAACATGTTTATTTCTGCTGTGAAGTTGGACATTTTAACATGGGGACTTATGGAGGTTGAAATGTGGCCGCTCGACGAATTACAGTTTTTGGCACTTCCACACTGGCTTCAATAAGTCATGGAGGTTGTCTTGGTATTAAGATGTGATCTGACCTGAATCTGGATAATGACTTCCATGGGCTTTTGCATTTACACATGGCTTATTTCTTGATTCTTGGTCAGTTAGGTAGTAATTGGTAATATTATGCAAATCAGTTAGGTGAGGATTGCAGACTTGTGAGCAACCACAGCAAGACCAAGGTAATCGGCCATGGACAGGATTCATTTTTAAATCCTTTTTGAAACGTGATTTTAGGTTACCTAAAATCACTTTTCAAAAAGGACAGCTTAACCAGCATTGCAGGGCAGCTTAAGGTTATAGCAAGAACAGGCCATCAAGTCACTTTTCAACTGTCGTGAGGGAATTTCTTTTCTCAGGAAGGTGGTCATGCTGTCCAATCCCTATTCCCTATTTACAATGCATGGCTTGCTGTGATGTTGCCGGAGCTGACTGTAGCTGTTCTAGACAATGTTTGTGATTCAACCAGAAGTTCCACAGTGTGTTTCAAAAGCAGTTCTCCGTGGTTCTCTTCAAGGTTAATACAGCTTTATTTAACAGCTCGTCTTTTGGTAGGCACAGAACAGAGCAGTATGTTTTGATTGCCCTCTTGATGAAAGTGGTCATGTACACCGACACCTTCAGTGCTAAGCAGTCATTTCCCTGCTGATTTTTTCTCTACGTTTCCTGTCAATCAAACAGTCTCCTTGGGATTTCTTAGTTTGGCTTCTTTCATTTCTCAAGCACAGTGCTTCCTTTAACCACACAGGAAATATAAAGAAGAGCAAATATAAATGCTTATCATTATTATACTATATCATTATTGTGTGGGATTACTTTGTGCTTGTACCTTGAGGAATATCTTCTTATTGTTTCTATGAAAATGTTGCATATTATTACTTTAACCATAAAAACAGACAGAGTTGCAGACAAACAACTAACAAATATCTCAACTCAGCAGTAATGAGGTAAAATCAGGAGCATGAAACCAAATTGAGCTGGTGGAAAACATTTTTATACTTCCGTCTTCTGTCTTTAAAATCCCATCCATGATCCAAAGTACTGCAGAGAGAGGCATGTATGTCTCATTGTCAGCTTCTCTTCAGTCCTTTCTATTTTCCGTTCTGATTATCTCTGTCAGGCAAACACAGACTAGCATTTTAGCAAAAACACATTCAATGAATGCAGAGTGTCTTTGCTGCTTCGAATTTCAATGTTCAGAGTTTTGGCGCTGGCTGCTAACTGCAGGTGGTAGTAAAAGTAAGGAAAATGTATCAAATGTAAAGCTTTTATTTTTCCCATGACATAAAGAAAAAACACAGTGAGTAACATAAAAACTTCTTAACTCAAAGATAAAGTGTGGAAGTGAAGAATTTTTGTATTGTATACAGCAGGTGTTGAAATTCTGTTCACTTTCAACAGATGGAGTTTAGTTGATTCTGGGCCTGTGCTATGGCTGAGCTCATGCATGTAGATGTGAAACACATGTCAGTCCTCCAGTCAGTCGAGTCCATATTTTGACATGTATGCTCTGGCATCTTACATTTCACAGAAGGTTCATCATCCTTGTAGAAAAAGTCCAAAAGTTTAGTTTAACTGGAATAAAGTTGTGTTGTGATCATTCATCATTTCAATTTGGAGAGCAACATTGTCAAGCACACAAATGACCATTTACATGTTTAAATAAGTGCTTGCCCATGGTGGGAGTACAGTCTAGACCTGCTCTGTATGGAAAGTGCCATGAGATAACTTTTGTTATGATTTGGCGCTATATAAATAAAATTGAATTGAACTGAAATATTTACATCCTCGAAATGACAGCAGAAAGCCAGCTTTTGACTTCACATCTTGTTGAGTCACTGGTAGCAGTAGCTGAGGGCTCTGTGCATCTAATAAAGCACTGAGCTCTTGGTGAATCCCTCCGCCTCTGTCCTGTCATGTCAGTGGGAGGTTGAGGCTCCTGCTAAATGAAATACTCCTTTTGGTTTTCAGTGGGAGTGCTCTGACAGTCCACTGGGCCGCTGAAAGGGAACTCGTGGCCCTCTTCAGGCTGAGCTGCTTTGACTTCCTGGTTGTGATATGTCTCTTTTCTGCTGCAGATGAATCTTGCCATTATTGCCAATGCAGACACAATGACAAAGATTGTCACGGTGATCACTCCTAAAAATACCAAAGCACACAAAAATGATCTTTTATTTATTATTTTGTTCTGGATTTCATCAAGGAATAATTAATTTTGGAAAATCAGCTAGAGTGGAGATAGAGTGGACGCCTGTCAGGTGGATGGATTTTGGCCAACATGGCAGCGGCCAGCGGCACATATTTTAAGCTTCAAAACAGCACTTTGGAAACCTATGGGTGACTTCACTCATGCACTGTCCATTCTTTTTTACTGCCATTGATTTTGGCAAAGGGGAAGTGCTCACTAACATGGATTATAACAAATCAAAACTTGAGAGACAATGAATAAACCTTTTGTCTTAGATGTTTTACATGAACTCATGAAAATGAGAGCAAAAACAAAAGTTGCATTTCTATTTTCACTGAGTGTTTCTGAAAAAAAGAAGATTAATTCACACTTTGTCATAATTAATGCATTCAGTAACACTGTCAGAAAGCACTGATAACTGAACTCCTCGCCCTGCTGGCATTTCATCGAAATCTAAAATAGCACACTAAAAATTCTAAATATGCTACAGAGGTGTGAATTCTTATACATGTTTTTTTATGACTTGCATCCTCCATTTTTCCAAAGTTTATTTCAAGTATCAGGAAACAAATTTGTATTCCCAAAGTTTTTTTTCTTTTAGGGAGACAAAATACTGCTGAAGTGGTTTTAAAGAGGAAACTCAAGTCTAAAATCTTTGTTAGCAATAGTTCATGCGCTGTGTGAATTCAGACTCACAATCTTATTAAAGCACCAAGTCTTTTTCGCCCTCTAACATTAATATAAAGTTCTGAGTCAACATTACCTCCGATTAGAGCTGAGTCACTCCTGATAGCGTTAACTAAAGGTTGACCTGGATCCACTGAACCAGGTTGGTCTGTAGAGATAAAGACAAGAAGGAAAACAAAAGGGATTCCAGAAAGTAGAGGGAAAAGGTTCACAGAAAAAAAGATGTATGTGGAGAATGTAGAGCAAAGATGAGATGGTGGGGGTGACAAAAAACATAAGAAATCCCATGAAACATGAGAAAAAAAGGTGATATAAAAAGAAAGATGAGGTGTATAGGGACAGATGAAGAAAAGGTGAGAGAACCATCAGTCAGTGTAAAATGTACTTGTTGAAAGCATTAGCTCAGCCTCAAAGGACTCCACTACAGTAGTCTGAGTAATCTCATTTGTCGTAGTGCCATTACTCTGTCTGCTTACTGAGGATGATGGTTAATGAGCCCATGAAAAGTCACGAACAGCCCTAAGAACAATATTACAGGCACACTAGACAGATTCTAATGATATCTTATAATATCTAATGTTATCTAATGAGATACAGGAAATGTATATATATGGATATGAGAGCTAAGTGTGCTTCTTGTACCTGATAAGGAGTGTGTGGTTTCTGCCACATAGGGATTGACTGGTGAGGACGAACTGCAACTTGACTGAAGCAATGGCCCGGTGACAATAACAGGGCTGTCAGGGTGCAGCAGAGCGGCTTTCAGAGGACTGATGGAGTTAAAGCGAACACCTGATAGACAGCCAGTGAACCCCAGAGAGGCCACACCAACCAGCTCTGCATCCAAGTCATCAAACTCTGAACACACAGAGAGAGAAGACCGTGACAAGACAGACTGAGTGAGAAGACACATTTTTACAAGCAAGTTCCAATTACACACTTCAAATATAGCATAGAGCAGTGATAAATGTATCTTGATGAGACCATAGCCATGATAAGAGGTATCTATTTATGTCTTTATCATTTTAATATCCATTTTGGCATGAGGATAAACCTGCAATGACAAAACATGGAATTAGTTTTGTAAATGCTATGCTATTTTCACAATTACTTTCTAGGAGGCGTGCGACACACACACTTGCACGTAAATGACGTCTAATACTTTTAACTGAATGATGACACTGAAAAGCACACATTATGTTCAGACAAAGTTTTTGAATGCCATTCTTTAAAACTATCTTCAGAATATAGGCGCATGCTAACTTTAGTATTGTTAAGGGCGGCTGTGGCTAGAGCGGGTCATCCACTAATCAGAAGAAGAATCCCGGTTTGATCCTCCAGTCTGCATGTCGAAGAGTCTTTGAGCAAGATACTGAACCCCAAATCGCTGTGTGTGAATGTGTACGAATGGTTAGCTCCTAAAACTGATGAGCAGTTGGCACCTTGCATGGCAGCCAATGCCATCAGTGTATGAATGTGTGTGAATGGGTGAATGAGATACGTACTGTAAAGCGCTTTGAGTGGTTGGAAGACTAGAAAGGTGCTATATAAGTACAGTCCATTTACCAATTAAGGTAGCTGTAGATTGAAGGAAAGACTTAAGGCTAAAGATCATCATATATAATGAGAATGGCATGAATGGTTAGTGTCCAGCATCAAAGTCAAACACAGTGGAGTGAAAGTGCACAGGAGTCCAAAATGTCTTATACTGAAAGGTTTATTGAAGCTTGGTCAAGGAGGATGGAGGATTTATCAGTACACTTGTCACTGCCACCTTAATTCTGAAAAAGCTGTCCTCTCTGGCTCGTTGATAGGACATGAAATAAGGAAATACATTTACCCGTAGTGGTCCAACATTCATAACTGACTGTAGAGGTTTCTACATTATGCACATTATGTTGTGTCTATGGACATCACATTTAAATTGTCAATTTGATCATTTGTTTAGAAAAAGTAGTTCAAACTTTGTATCTCTTATTTCTCCCTCTGGTAGCTTTGCTGTATTTCAACTCTTCCAGTGTGAAGTAACTGGTAGCTTGCATAGTTTCACCAACACTGCAGGTGTACTGCACTTCCCATATTTGTGACACCTGCCTTGAAACCGTAGGTTATATGTTCTTAGAAATCAGTTTGACAGAATGCAGCAGACAACAGATTTATAGGGAAAAACTTGGGAGCTTTTTTCAGTCACTGGATAGCCTCTCACCTGTCTCAACAAAACCGTGTCTCACTTGTGGCTAATGTACTCACATCACTATTTGCGACAACAGGTGTTGCGGCGAGTCAGAGATAACTCCAAGCGTCCTCAGGTGGAGGCTGATTATCCCACTGTGTGCGTAGCGGGGAACGCGCACGCACGCGGACGCCGGCGAGCGCTCGCACACGCCGAACCTTTCCGCTGTGTGCGAGGCTCCGCAGGTGACGCAGAGGTATAATCAACTGAGCGGGGGAGCGGGCAGCGGGGCAGAGAAGCTTTGTGTGTGCACGCCGGGAGTTGACGAACGCTTTTATGGAGAAACGGGCAAGGAAAAGGTTTCTAAAACTGCTAAAAAGGACTGCCGGTAAGCATTCGTGATTGCTAACCTCTATGGTCATGACCTGGCGGTGTTTGAGCCCGTTGGTTGAACTCTTTCATTGTATACTGGGTCAAATGTTTAGTTTAGTTAGAGACATTATGTGGCAATGTGTGGCATAAAGTTTGCTCTGCTGATTGTGATCTGTGACCCAGGTAGTTGTATGAGCGTGCGGAATGATGTAATTCATAGAAATGCACTGTTAAAATATTTCAGTTAAAAGGGTCTATTAAAATTGATTATTAGTTAATTATTTGGTAAAATATCAGTGAAACTGTGTACTGGAAAACCTTTTAAAACATTTAATTTAGTCAAAATCTAAAATGGGAATAATTTATGAGTCTGAATTTAACATAATTTCATTTGAAGCTACTGCTAAAATCCTTTTTTACTAACATTTGTGAAAGTTAAAGTGGCGAGTCTGTCTGTAGTCTTAAGTGATATTTAGCAGTGTGTGTTGTTATAATCTTTCTAATTTTGGATGTCTTTTGATTTATCAAAGGTTTTTCACCTGTGCCAATTGTGAATTAAAAGAAGCTAAAGTGCACTGAGTGAAGTCCAGCATCTGGTTTTTAAAGAGAGAGTGAGGCCCTTGCCTTTCAAGAGCGGGAAAGGTTACACCGACATGGCACTTGACAACAGGTTCTAAATAAAATCTTTAGCAACTATAAATGTCAGTGTGAACTACAATTATTCCTGCAGTGCAATTTGATTACACAGCACATCATTGCCAGTCATCACCAGAGAGAAACAGCTTTTCACCACATCAATGGGACACTGCAGATTGGCCTGGCTGGGGAAGGCTGTTTATAAGCTGTATATTTGATCAGGCCTTGATTAAGTTTCAAATTGAATGTGATACTCTGAGCAACAGCAAATGATTTGACTTCAAATTACATATCCCGTGATACATGTCTATCTACTGAGCAGTCTGCAAAGATCTCTCTCTCTCTCTCTCTCTCTCTCTCTCTGAGTGTTTATGTCCACTTCAGTTGGTCCATCTCATCGATAACAAGGCTGTCTTCCATGTTTCCACAGAGCACATTGGCCTAATCAAAGCTATTAAAATCAGCATAATCCAGGTTAATGTCCACCTGACACTGGCATGCGTGCATCAGCTTGACTCGGTTCAGAGAGATCACATATTATCATAAACATTACATCCAAAGCCCTCCTCCTATCATCCTACATACATGATGTAACAAAGCACCTTTTCATTGGTCAATAAGATTCTAAATGTTGACTGTAGATGGAAGACAATATGCACAGTTCATATATATTCTAAAAAGTTATGTTCCAATACATGATATCAAATGTTTACCATTTTATTATGACTAAATCAGATCAGCAGTTTGCCCTTTACCTCCACCTCTCTATCACCATCTCACCCTCTCTCTCTTCATCATCGCTCAGTCTCTGTCTCTCTGTGAGCATCTCAGTCTCTCCATTCTTTCCTGTTCCATTAGTTAGCCTGATGGATGACAGCACTGGCAGGGAGTGACAGTATATCAACTATCTTGCTGCTTCTCTGATACTGGTATGACTGTAGGGGTCCTTTGGCTCAGCAGAGCCTAACATGGCCTGGGGTCAACAACAAAGAAAAAGATTAAGGAGCTGAAAGTAAAACCAGCTGCAGCATCAGATTGTACTTGTTTCGTACATGTGCATCATGTGTCAAATTCTAGCAGTTTTGTAAGTAATAAATAATATAAAACATGTATTCATTGCTACAATTTAAAAATCTCTCATCCTCTCAGACTAGGGTTGGGATATTCCATAGAATTTATAGCTTCTTACTGATTCCTGGATTCAGTTTGTGGCATATTATTTGACAGAAGAAATAAACCAAAAAACTTAATTTGGAAGCAAACAAACAAACAAAACACATTTCAAGTCGAAGCTGGCATTCCTTAAGAGACCCTGTGATTGGCAAGCTGTTCAGGAGTGCCTGTATGAGAAAATGAGTGTATGTTCGTGTGTGTGTGTGTGTGTGTGTGTGTGTGTGTGTGTGTGTATATTGAGCCAGTGAATTAAATTAACACAACAGCATTTTATTTCCTGGAGGCAAAGTTACAGACAGCATAACTCACTGTCAATATTGACTCACGTTTTAAACTCACTATTAGTGGACGACCCGCTCTACCTCCTGAGAGGTTGAGATTTTTTTTTCAGTCTGTCTATATAAAAGTAAAGATTAAATGTAACGGAGGAAAACTCAAAATCACTGATACAAAGTCATCCTTTTCAGGAGCACAGGGAGGACAGATCAGGACGACAGCAGTGATGTGAAAGTAAAACCTTGGATGAACTGTACTGACTGACTGACTTCCTGGTTTAGTTTGACTCCACCCACAGCAGCTAAGATGTATAGGTTGTCATGCTGAATCGCAGGGCGCTGACCCCAATCTTCACATTGATTTATTCTTTTTTATTCTCCTCATTACCATAAAGAGTGAAGGGCCTTTTGTAAAGTTATTAACATTACCGCCACTCAGCTAACCCACCGCTTCGATATCACAGGTGAAAGTTTACCAACATATACAGTATTTTATGAACAGTGAAAAGTAATTAAAAAAAGGCATTTACAGACAGAAAGCTTTGGAACAGCATTTTGTCACCCAACATTTAAGTGCTGTTATTCAAATGAGTCTGTCTTAAGTGTTGGAGCCTGCACTTAGAAAGACCCACTTACTCTGCACTCTGCCCAGCATGAGTGATTTGACACTGTTGAATTCCACATCGGATGTCAGGTTGAAGTCCTCTCTGGCATCCTGGTCAATCTGAATGTAAGATAATGTTATGTCACACCTGTAAAAGTAAAAGCTCTGCAGGTAGAAAGCAACAATAGGAAACTGTTCTTGACAGTTTATTGCAATATTGTCACAAGTGTTTAAACAAGAGCTTCACTGGGAAGAAACTGGGACAAATGGCAGCAGAGAAGCAATTAAACATGAAAAACTAGCTGGAGGTTCAACCTCTGGTCTGACCTGCATATTCAAATAGCATTCACCAATAGACCAAAGACATAGGGTGGTTCACAATAGCTGAGCAGAGAAGTCTAAGTGGCACAGGTTTTGAAGTGGTAAATGCCTCAGGGAGAGACACTCTTTATATTATAACAGAGAGGGTGTTATGTATCGCTTGCAAATAGAGATTTGAGCTTTAGTGAATCATTTATCAAATCAAATTTTATTTGTATAGCCCAAAGTCACAAAGTACATTTGCCTCGGAGGGCTTTACAATCTGTACAGGGAGTGACACCCTCTGTCCTTAGCCCCTCGGTTCGAGTGAGGAAAAACTTGCCCACAAAAACCCTTGATGATAAAATGACAATGAATTACAATGAATGATAAAATGATTCCAGTAGCAGTTGAACCTGTGATAGAGACACAGATGCACAGCAGCAGCAAAGGATGAAATAACTATAAACTGTAATGGTGATATGGTAACAATAATGACAGTAATAATATATGTAGTGGACGTCGTGCAGGACCACAGCAGCAGCCATGCTCCATAAGAACTCATGGACGAGAGAGCACAGAAACTCCAGGGAAGAAGTTTAGTTAGGAGAGAGAGAGAGAGAGAGAGAGAGAGAGAGAGAGAGAGAGAGAGAGAGAGAGAGAAATAAAGTAAAATAGAAAGTCGCTTGAAAACAGAGAGGATACTGAGCTGAAAATGCTGAAATGAACTGCTTCTGGATATTTTGCCGCCCCTGAGAGGACATAGTTAATCAATAAGACATCAAGGACAGATTTTTGTTGTTATAATTTTTAACAATTTAACATCTCTTCTATATATTCTATCTATACCAATGATGTCACTGTTGTATCATTAAAATGTGATTGTTGGCTACTGTGTTTTTGTAGCTCTGTGGGTCACACACAGCAGTCAGTGTATTAACAGAGCACAAAGGGATTTATAGCTGGATTTATAGCTGATATCTGTTAATCAAAACGCCAGAATTGGTCACGATTGTGTCCCTGTGGATTGGCTCAGGACAGGAGTATAGATTCTAGGGGGCGGCAGTAGCTCAGTCCATAGAGACTTGGCTTGGGAACCGGAAGGTGGCCGATTCAAGTCCAGTCCAGCATGGACCAAAATATAGAAGGTGGACTGGTAGCTGGAGAGGTGCCAGTTCACCTCCTGGGCACTGCCGAGGTGCCCTTGAGCAAGGCACTGGACCCCCAACTGCTCACTGGGCGCTCAGGGGCTGCCCATCACTCCACCATCTCTCTCCACATGTGTGCATGTCTATGAGCCTTTGTATGTGTGTTCGGGGTTAAAATGCATGTAAGATAAACTGAGTGAAAAAAAGAACTTCCCGTTGAGGGATTAATAAAGTATCTCTTCTTACAGTTTATCATTTTATCTGTTGTAGTTGACTTTGGGATGCGCACAAAGTTTCTTGTTTCATCCCAGTTTGAATCACGATTTGTTTGCAGTTGGAGAATTAAACGTGGGGTCACAAAATAAGTATCAGCCAGCAGTTTTCCTGTCATTATCAGGTATTTGGCACAGTGTGAGCTTTATTTAACAATGTAATGCACAATCTGGATGTCAGTGTGGCAGACTTTTAAAGGGAAATCGAATATCTGAAAATAATTACAAAAGATGTCTTCCTGCTCCTCGACTCAGTGTTTCTGTCTAAACACTTTCTGTGAATTATCTGCTGTGTGTTTACCTGAACAGAGACAGTGTCTGCCAGTCTCCTGATGGTAACTGTGTGCAGGTGTCCGTCAGCCAAGTGTGTGACTCTGCTCCATAGCACCTCCACGTCTCTGCTGCTGTGCAACTTGTACCTCAATTCCAGCTCATCTTTGCAGAGACAAACATCAAAACAGTGTTACTGTAATGCAATGCAAATCTTCGTCTTTTCTTCTTTACTAACTGAGCTCCTCAATAATGAACTTTACTCATGAGATATATAAAACAGGATCTACAAACTGTCACAATAAAGCAACAATAAAGGAAAACCCAAACCATGAACACTGAAAATGCAACAACCTGATCTAATCTTTACAATGTTGTCAATTAGTACAACAATGTTGAAAGTTAAAGAGCAAAGAGAAAATGTAACTAGTCTTATATAATAGACAGAATAGATAACGTGGAGAAATCTGTTCATCAATGATCAGTTCAGTCAGTGGAGCGAGAGTGCACCTGAGTCCAAGGTGTCTTATGCTGGAAGGTTAGTTGAGAGAGAGATAATGACTGATTCATTTCAGTCATTATCTCATTATCATCTGAACTCTACTTAATTAAAAATAACATGCAATTCATCTATATTTACACATTAACCAGTTACAGACAACACTGATTCTTGAGTCGGGACAAAACACTTTCTGAAAAACTTTTTTTTGAAAATGTGTGCTATATTGATTACAGTTATATATTCATGCATATAAAGATCTGTGCTATTTAACCATGTAAAGGTGTAGGCTAGAGGTTAAAAAACATTTTTAACAAATTCACATGTTTACCTTAAAAACTTGATCTGTGTCAACTCCGTCAGACACACCAAAAGTATATAATTATATAATTATATTAGCCCAACAAGAATCTTAAGTTTTGATGTATGTTGTAATAGTGTTTAGTTACTCTGATATGCAATTAAATATAATATATAAACTAAAGGCTTAATTTCACACTGTTATGAATACACAGATTTTTATTTTTTATTTTCAAACTATTTTTTATTTTGCCACTAAAGAAAAAAAATCCTTAAGTGAATAAGACACAAGAGGATGTAGATCTGATGATCCTTTATTACTTAAACAACAAAAACTGAAGAAAGGCGGGTTGGTGTGGGCGTGTCTGTACCTGCTGAATGTAACCACTGTGAAACAATCAGGATTGCTCTCTGTGTTGTTACTCTGTCTCTCTACCAAAGCTCTCTCATCATCGGACACCAATCAAATTAAACTTCTTCGTGTCATTATATTTTGTGGCGTAAATTGTGAGTCTGACTCAGATTTAGAAGCTGGGTACATGAAATAAACAAAGTCAGAACACACAAAGATTAGTATCAAAGTTTAGTCGGTGAATCCACCTGGATAGTCTCTGCTTCAGAGACATTTCAGGCTGTCTGTGGAGGTTTGACCGATCTGAGTGTCTGATTGGCGGCCAGAGCATGACGTGGGCTCCGTTTTCCCAAAATTCGAATCTGGCTCAACTTCTCTCGGACACCGGCAATGTTTTTGCTGCAACGCCTGCGTTGCGGGCTGCCAGTGCGAAACACATGACCCCACTGAAATGAACTGAAAAACAACTGATATACACTGAACAAAAATATAAACACAACACTTGTTTTTGCTCCCATTTTTCATGAGATGAACTAAAAGATCTAAAACATTTTCTATATACACAAAATAACCGTTTCTCTCAAATATTGTTCACAAATCTGTGTAAATCTGTGATAGCGCTTCTCCATCCCAACTCACAGGTGTGGCATATCAAGATGCTGATTAGACAGCATGAGACACAGGTGTGCCTTAGGCTGGCCACAATAAAAGGCCACTCTGAAACGTGCAGTTTTGTTTTATTGGGGGGTCTGGTGGGGTCAGAAAACCAGTCAGTATCTGGTGTGACCACTAATCTCCTTCACATAGAGTTCAGGTTCAGATCAGGTTGTTGATTATGGCCTGTGGAATGTTGGTCCACTCCTCTTCAATGGCTGTGCGAAGTTGCAGGATATTGGCAGAAACTGGAACACGCTGTCGTATACGCCGATCCAGAGCATCCCAAACATGCTCAGTGGGTGACATGTCCGGTGAGTATGCTGGCCATGCAAGAACTGGGATGTTTTCAGCTTCCAGGAATTGTGTACACATCCTTGCAACATGGGGCCGTGCATTATCATGCTGCAACATGAAGTGATGGTCGTGGATGATCTCGTCACGGTATCTCTGTGCATTCACAATGCCATCAATAAAATGCACCTGTGTTCGTCGTCCATAACATACGCCTGCCCATATCATAACCCCACTGCCACCATGGGCCACTCGATCCACAACATTGACATCAGAAAGCCGCTCACCCACACGACGCCACACACGCTGTCTGCCATCTGCCCAGAACAGTGAAAACCGGTATTCATCCGTGAAGAGAATACCTCTCCAACGTGCCAGGCGCCATTGAATGTGAGCATTTGCCCACTCAAGTCGGTTACGACAACGAACTGGAGTCAGGTCGAGACCCAGCATGCATATGAGCTTCCCTGAGATGGTTTCTGACAGTTTGTGCAGAAATTCTTTGGTTATGCAAACCGATTGTTGCAGCAGCTGTCCGAGTGGCTGATCTTGGAGGTGAACATGCTGGATGTGGAGGTCCTGGGCGTGGTGTGGTTACACGTGGTCTGCGGTTGTGAGGCCGGTTGGATGTACTGCCAAATTCTCTGAAACGCCTTTGGAGACGGCTTATGGTAGAGAAATGAACATTCAATTCACGGGCAACAGCTCTGGTGGACATTCCTGCTGTCAGCATGCCAATTGCATGCTCCCTCAAAACTTGCGACATCTGTGGCATTGTGCGGTGTGATAAAACTGAACATTTTAGAGTGGCCTTTTATTGTGGCCAGCCTGAGGCACACCTGTGCAATAATCATGCTGTCTAATCGGCATCTTGATATGCCACACCTGTGAGATGGGATGGATTATCTTGGCAAAAGAGAAGGGCTCACTATCACAGATTTAGACAGATTTGTGAACAATATTTGAGAGAAATGGTTATTTTGTGTATATAGAAAATGTTTTAGATCTTTAAGTTCGTCTCATGAAAAATGGGAGCAAAAACAAAAGTGTTGCATTTATATTTTTGTTCAGTGTAATTGTGATAACTGATAAGAAGTAGCAGAGAATGATACTGACAGACTCAATGATCAACTTCCGCATGATTTCCTTTAGGAACCCCACTGCAAAGCTGAGCTTCTCTTCATTCTGTGCTCTGAAGCCCTTCTATTATGTCACAGTATCTAGCATCTGATTGGAAGATGTGTCTGTTTTGGACAAATCTGCCACAGATAACACTGTACTAGAATGTATTACACTAATGATGGTGGAAAGGCAGGGTTTTGCACACTGTCAAAGAGACAGGATGCTGTGGCATTCTGGACACTATGGATCCTGTCTTAAAATATATCAGGACAAAATTACCACAGGTGCACTTTTGGTCTGATGGTCCAAGTAAACTGGATTTGAAAACACACAACATTGAACTTCTTCCCCGCTCTATAAGAAGCCAGTGTGTACATTTTCAATAGTGAAAACTACACACTGCACCTTTAAGATTTTGAATCAATCAATCATGTAGACAAGTGCTATATATAACACGTGCTGGAAAGTTATTCAATAATAAGCAAATAAAAGAAAGTTATTCAATAAGCAGACCACAGCCTGCCCATGCTCTACAAATCATAAGTATATTGTAAAATAATGTAATTGCATGCTATATATGTACAATAATATGCAGATAAAACCCTAAAATAACATTCTATTCCTTTACTATGTTCAAAAATAGTATACTATTAGCACATTAAGCGGTTATTGGTGGATTTGTCAACTCCGTCAGACATAAAACCTGATGGAGTTGACTCTGATGGAGTTGACGAAATGGCACGTTTTTTTTCCCTCTGCAGAAAACAACACTGCAGCTAGCTAGCTAGTATTTTGGCTATTGCTAGCTGTCTCCATAATCTCGATAAAGTACTTTCATTGAAACCACTAAGGCTGAGCAATTTTATCGATCCTGTGATATATACTGATATTTTGTATCCCCAGAAAGTATCCATTTTTCAGCCGTGAGTATCAATACATTAAGTCCCATTCAAATCCCCTGTGTTACGCCTGGCACTCTGCTCGCTGCCCATTTCCCCCCGTTGGCTTTGCAGGAAGAGCGATTAGGTCAGCCAGCCGCTAGTCTTGCTGTAGAGCATTTCTAGCAAGTTACCCGTCTAGATACTCTCTTTACACAGACGGTGACGTCTTCCTCTTCCTGTTTACGCAGTCAGAGTGAGGAGATTCAAGAGAATGGTGGCGAAAATAAATCCAGCACCTTCATGCTTAAAAGCAGAAGTGCTCCCACCACTTCGGGTTTAACCCTCTGGGGACGGATTGGGCAGATCCGCCCAAAAAGTCTAAAGTTTTACATATCTGTGAATATCTCTGCACTGTTTTCCTGAGATTCCGCTAAAAACAAAGATGTGCGGTTTGTGTCTGTCCGACACTTCGTTGTTGTTCTATTTTTCTAATCAAAAAATAGATGTTCGGCAGACTGAAAGCACAATCAACGAATGGACAAACATTACTACACAGACTAGTTTCTTTTTCAACCAATCAATCAGTGGACGGTATCTATGATGTATTCTAGCCAATCAAAGGACTCTGGGGTCTTGGGGGGGGGCAACAGAGAAACAGCAGGCGGTGTAGAACAGAGTGCAGGGAGCACACAGAGCAGAGTAACAGAGGGCCCAAA